>NXFV01000020.1:0-189918 GCA_002803225.1 Gamarada debralockiae | reverse complement strand
AAGAGCTTGCGCCATTGCTCTGCGTACACCTATCCGAAACCCCACCACAACCACTTTTTCTCGGCCAATATTGCTTCTATTGATACATAGGTTTTTATTCCTTATAGTACTTGTACTAGTGTATAATTTAATGTTCAGTTGCCATTCCCTTTGCAGCAATAACGTCCTCAATCTTACACGTGATTCTCTCTGTCAAATATCTCTACTTTTTCGGGCCTACCTAGTCCCACAACTTGCAATACTCTCTTCATCTCTTCAATACTTATAGAGGGTTCTGTGGCTTAGTGATCTCGTGCTTTATCCATCTCCAGACCTTCTTAATTGGTTTTAGATCAAGTGACGAGGGAGGCTAGTCGAACCCCCTAATTCCCTTCTCAAGCCTCGGCAAGCGAGCCTTCCGCGTATCTTTGCTGGTTCAGGAGTCATCCATTCATGACTAGGCTAGTGATTTCTCAAAGGGGACAAAAAGAGTAAAGAATTATTCGGTTTATTATGATTCATCATGTAAATTAAAGGTATGTTGTGATTTTTCACGCGTGTGGAGCGCGTCGTGGTTGCGCTCGGCTAGGTGTACGCAGAGCAATGGCGCAAGCTCTTACATTGTGTCACGGGTAACTTCCATTCTTAAAGAAAGAATGTACTATTTAATTGAATAATGAATTTTCTTTGGTAGCATATTCTGTCTCGTCACATGTATGCAACTCCTCTGTCTCAACGATGTGCCTCAATCGTGACTTAATCTCGAACGGTTCCACAAAATTTGACTCATCAAAATGATTTTCGTGGCTCTGATGCCATATCACAAAGCGTTACGATCAGTTGAAAGCAGATACAATCACAGGCCAACAATCACAGGCCAACGATCACAGATTTCATGGAGTCCGCGGCAGCAACGTCCAACACTTGAAGCGTACTCAAGGTCTGAATATGAGAATAAAGGGAGTGCATCACTGAAACAACTAATTGACAGCTGACTTGTCTTGGAGAATTGGAATTTCTTCGGGTTCACAGGATGGCTCGCATTCATGAAGGGATTGGGAGCGTTAATGAGCTGAGAGACGTTTGCGGATACGAAACTTCGCAATAAATTGGGCATATAGCGAAGGCTCTAATCGTCACAAGAAAGGTAGATAATTCTAGAATCTATCGACTTGCAATTCGTACTATTGAAATTTCTTTGGCGTTGAAAAGCCGAAGGGAGAAGTAGACCCAGTAGACAAGAACTAGAGTGAAAGATTCTAACGTTAGATCCCAAAATGAGCTGAATCCATACGATACAGAGTTATTAACAGTTTGTAGACGCTTCCTGTCGTTCTCGTCAACAAATTGACACCTCTCAATAATCCTAATCTCAATGAACATATGGGATTATAAAGAGGGTACATACACCAGGCACCGTTCAGGGGTAAAAATTAGCGAGAGGAAGCCTATAAAATTGGCGGGGTTCCTAGACCAACATCATGCTCAAAAGTGAACAATTTTCAGGGGAAAACTTACAATGCAGGTACACCCGATCTAGTCCAAATGTTTCTCAACTCAACCAGTGATCTCGAATGAACTCCTCCCATTGATGTCGTCGGATAAAAGCTTGTTCAATGTGGCGCCACGGCAATGCAGCCGCTTCAAAGGGTCGCGTTTCAGGTAATCGATAGGCGACGAATTGACGACGACCATTCTCTGCGTTTCTTCAAACCTTCGAACTTGCCATCGAGGCCTTTCTTCAACATCACCTGAATCGTCGTTTCGAGTACAGACTCGTGGGCCTAGTTGTGGCCATTCAAGTTGATATGAAGAAGCTGAGTGGCTAGAAACATCTCCTCACTGTCGCGTCCTTGACATGGCAGGAGGAGACGACTCGGTATTTCCAAGTCTCTTGTTCAATCATCAGTTCATTGCGGGGGGGTTGCGTTTGATGTTCCAATCACCTCCAGTTGAACGTCCTTTTGTCTTTGTGGAGTCTTCTCCTAAGCCATCGTGAAACTTGGCAACAGGTTTTCTTTGTCTGCAAGGTGATGACCCTTGCCGTCCGATCTTTGAGGCGGAGGTCCTCGAGATTTAAACCTTTGTCCTTCACCTCAATAAAGGCTTCTTCATAGTTTGAATAAAGCTATTGTTCCCTTCACTACTTTTCTTTTGACCACAATCTCGAACCTTCGAGCCGTGCAGGACACAATATATTCATAGCGCATTCCACTCACGCAGCACAATACGTTCATTGTTAGAGTCAATAGGAACATATGATTGTTCCCCTCTATTCTGCGCAGGAACACTTCTTCGATATATACCAGTCTCTTCCTCCAAGCCTACCTTTCTGATCAAACTTACAACACTTCGACGATACCCTCCAAACCACTTACGTTCGATTACAATACACAACATTCCAGCAAATTTTTCAGCAGGCTGAAATCCATCCCGACTCCATCGACTCGGTACGGAGTCAACCTCAAGATGCAGTCACTCACCGCTCTTTTCGCGGCTCTCGCCCTCTTCTCGTCGGCTAGCGCCCATATGTCACTCTCATATCCCCCCCCTTTCCGGGCGGCCATTAACCCAAACGTTCCGCAGGCGTCCATCGACTACAGCATCACGACTCCTCTCGACGCAGATGGATCTAATTTCCCATGTAAGGGTTACCAATCCGATCTTGGAACCGCCGCTGGGAAGTCAGTCGCGACTTGGGTCGCAGGCACCCAGTACAATTTCACGGTTCTCGGATCTGCTACCCACGGAGGTGGTTCTTGTCAAGCTGCGCTCAGCTACGACAAGGGCGTCTCCTGGAAGGTGATTCATTCATACCAGGGCTCGTGTCCACTCTCAAACGGCCAAAGCTTCGACTTCACCATCCCATCCGACGCTCCCGCAACAGGTTCGGACGGCACGGTCTTTGCTTGGCTCTGGTACAACGAAGTCGGCAACCGCGAGATCTACATGTCGTGCGCTTCGGTCACAGTAAACTCTGGCTCAGGTAGCGCACCAGCCACGGCGTATTCCAGCCGACCCGATCTCTTCGTCGCCAATCTCGGCAATGGCTGCACAACGTAAGTATCTTTTTCCTTGCCTCTTTTCTGAATCATGCTAACTCCAAGACAGTGTTGAAGGCAAGGAAGTTCAATTCCCCAACCCCGGCCCAGACGCAGACGTCACGAACAAGTACAGCGTTACCGACGACTCCGGATCATTCACCGGCACATGTGCAGCTGTAAAGGGCATCGGAGGGAAATCCGGCTCCAGCTCATCTTCATCGTCAAGCAATAGCTCTGCTCCTGCAGCCTCAGGAGGGGCCTCCAGCGCCTCATCCGCAGTCACTAGCCAGCAGCCAACCACCCTGGCGACATCCGTCTACTCCGTCCCCTCACTGTCGAACCCAACAAGCACTCAGTCAGAATCCGCAGGCATCTTCGCAACTGTCTCCGCCTCATCGAGTGCAGTCGAATCATCAGCCCCATCTGCAGTCTCTAGCGCACCAGTATCTACTGGAACAAGCACCAGCTCTTCGAGCGGACTCACTGTTTCGGACGATGGTGAATGTTCAGGTGCTCATACTTGCGAGGGAAGTATTCATGGGCCCTGTTGCTCCCAATGGGGTTGGTGTGGTTCAACCGATGCATACTGTGGAACAGGATGCCAAGCTGGCTTCGGTCAGTGTGGAAGTTTCTTGAACTCGACTTCATCGGCGGCATCTGCTCCTTCGGTCGCGCGCAGAAAACTTCGCCTCCGAGCTTAAGCAATAAGCACACCACTGGACAGTCACTGAGCGAGACTGAGGGGGTGTTTGAATGACATGGTAGCATTTTGATCTTCCCAGCTTTGGGTTAAGGTTTCCTTTCTGTACCTCGGAGTTTGAAAGGTTCCATTCACTGGAGTTACAAAATAGCGAGACTTCTTTGTAACGTCCATCCCTGCGTGCCGAAAAAACCGGTGTGCCGAAAAAAACTTCATAGTTTGAGGGTCTAAATCTCTACCACATAAATATATAAAGCTATAATCTGTTTGCTATTATTCTCTAGCTATTTCTCTATAAGGGCTTAACTTGTAGTTAGAAAACTACTACAGTTCAGCTGTACTATTGATTGTCTTATTAAAAGCGTTAAAAGCTATTGTAGCTACTACCCCTTGCTCTATTATGACTATTAACCTGTCCCTGAAATTCGGGGCCGTGGCATAGAGCTTCTATTAAGTTCAAATATAACTCTAAAGTTTGAAGACATAAAGTATAAAGAAACCTGCCTGCCGGATTTATCCGGACAAAAGTAGGACGTCTCTTAGTCGGAGTAAAAAACGTCCACTTTTTGGCAAGCGAGAACACCAAATGCACCTACTCAAACTGTTGATTCGTCGCCCTCCACCTACAACAGAAGCAGAAGAAGGCAACACAATATCTTATCCAGCCGACAAGTCAAGCGCCTGCATTAAAACGATAGCTCCAGAGCCGCCAATTTTCAGCCTTGTAAAAGATCGCTCCATTGCGGGGATTCGCGATAGTATAAACAGCGGGGTTGATATAAACGGCAAGGATGACCGAGGGCGGAATATTCTTCATCATATCGTCCTCCGACAGCTTGAGAACCGTGAAAACCCTGCCGCTGCCACCTCTGTGTCGGTGGAAGTGCTCAAGTGGTTGACTGAGAACGGGGCAGACTTATACGCCTAGGATGCCGAAGGAAAGACGCCACTCAGACTCGCGATAGAAGGGAAACACGAGGAAATATCTCTCCTTCTGCACCAGAAGATACCCGAAGATACAGGCAAAGGTAACATGGCATCGATACCAGTGCTGTCATCGGACGTTGCCTTTTTGCTGAAGTCGCGCGGTTATCTTAAGACCGAGAACAACACCACGAAGCTTTTGACGTCAATTCTACGTCCGGGCTGCACAGAAACTGACTGGCTTGCAATCCCTCCGAGTCTTCACAGCACCGAGTCATATCAGTTCATCGGCTTCTCTCTGGACACTACTGAGAAGCTATGGCGTAACTTTGATGGTTCGTTTCAGTCAGATTTCTTGACCATCGCCAAACACCACGTCGATAATACGAGGCCCGGCCTCAAAGACGCCCACGATGACTGCGCTCATTATCTCGACGAGCTCGGAGTTTCCGAGGAGCTGAGGCTCTCACTGCTTGACAAGAGATTCAGCTATATTCGCTCTACCAATAGCTGCCTATACTGGCTTCACATCGCGTTGGAAGAGCGATGGAAGCTGCTTCAGGGCCTTGGAGAAAGAGCCCTGAGAGGCCTATTGCATCTACCGGCCGATAATGGAGCTGGGACTGATTTGCCTATCAAGTGGACTTCAATCGTCGACCTTGACGACGTGCCTGCCCCGCTATCTCCGGATCTTCCGGTGCCATATCAGAGTGGAGAGTATGAAGGAACAAGACAGGAGGGAGAAGCTTTAGAACCAGCTACAGAGCAGCCGGGCGATGCGGAGTTGACGGCACCCGACTATTGGCGGCTTCTCTGGCGAGGTGATACTCTGGAGAAGATCCAGAGCATTTACAACGTTGCCAGCGGCGAGCTCGACGTGCCAAAGATGTGCAGCTCGCCAGGGGACTTTTCCGGCTTGAAGAACATTCCCTACTTTGTATTCAACCAAGAAGTTGCTATGGCCTATGCCATCTACCACGTCTTCCTTGCCTATAAAGCGGCTACACCAGCAATACTGGAGTTCAAACTACCAAACTCTTGGGGACAAAACCTCAGCATGGAGGAGCTTTTCTTCCATGATAATAATCCCGAGGCAACAGAGCAATGGAAGAAGGTCATCTTTACCTGCAGAAACCAGGGCTACCTGACAGAAGCACTTCCGTCATGGAAAGACTGCGAAAAGGACCTTATTGTCGGTCATATCGCAGCCGACCATGACGGAAAAGTTCAAGAGCATGGGTTCCTGGAGCAATATTTCTACGAAAGAGGACTTTCTATTCTTCGACAATAAAACTCAGACGCAGCGAAAAGCCGTCCAAGGGGCGATCTATTCAGATAAAGCTCAGATACAGTTCAGGGAGGCCTGCAAGGGCAATTGCCAGATCTACAACTTTGACATCCCGGAGAAGATATGCCAAGAGTTACAGAAGAGTGTGAACGAACACAAAGAAAGTGTGCAAAGGATCGCCGATCAGGAACTAAATTTCGGGATGTTTCCATGGGACTTATCTAGCGGTAAAACAATGAATCCGCTTACGGCTTGGATTCCAACCATGTCCCGTATAGAACATTTCGACTGAACTCTTCGGAGATGTTCTGCATCTATTCCACATGGATGAACAGTATGGGATATATACTAGGAAGGATAGTGGCAGTTGGTTCCAATTATTTGGGGGTACTTCGATCCAAAATTGAAACATCTCTCCTTTTCCTCTCGTTCTTTCACGCTTTTCCATGAATTTCTTCCCAGCTAGTTGAGTTATATAGAGAATTGCAGCTTTAGCTCTTCCCAGGCCTCATTTTCCTTTGGTCCATAGTCTTCTTGCTCTTTGTGAAGCAGTTCAAGGTCAAAATGATCCCTAGAACCATTATACTTAACGGCAAGGACGTAGCGAAGTACCAGCCAAAGGTCGAACTCAAAGACGAAACATCAGCCTGCATGCTGAAGAGACCCGTGACAAAAGAAAGAGGGATAAAGACCGTTGCTATCCATGTCAATCGTGTGACATTTCTGTTCTCGCGAAGCCCACGCCGCGCATCCCCCATGGATATCACAGCCACAATAACCGATGACAACCGATCGGTTCGAGCTTGCAGCTCTTTCATTTGGCTGATTATGTTTTCCAACTCCTCGACAATATCTTCGAAGCCGCTTGCCTAGTTGCTTCCAAGTTGGGTAGTAGTGCCGTTGTCGATGTCGTTCTTGGCGTCCGACATCAACGGTACAACGTCCCTAGAGCTCTCCGCCAACATCTCCAGATACAAGGGAATAACCCTTCGCCAAGTATGAAGTCTCTTCAACGAGATCTCAATGACTTCGAGATCGCTGCGAAACTCTTCTGGAAACCCAAGCTCCCATTCGATCTGGCCTAAGCGCGCTTTGATGTATTCACACATTATCAGCCATTCAGCACAAGCTAGATCAAAAATTGGACGCAGGAGGACCACAATAGAGTCTGAGGAGATAGTAGAATTTGGCGGTAGTAGTTGTTGTTGTCGCAACATCCAATAAACGAGATCCTCAAACAAGGACACGCGATGCATTTAAGTCACATGATGTCTACGTTTACCTCTTTGGGAAATCACATGATGTCTACGGTTACCTTATTAGGAAAGACCCTCAATCTGGTCTTTGAAGCCTCTAGGTGCTAGATGATTGATGCAAACAGATCTAATAATGCTTGCGCATGCTTTATATGCAATCTAGACATTCAAGACCTAGTGCGCATAGGTTTTTGAAGGGGGTTGCTGTCGTCGTGGTCGCGGCGCTCGCGAGAGCCGCCGGATGCTTTTCGCCTACCTGGACAAACGTTGAAGGCAGGAATTATCTGCAACGAAACATCGCCAAGGCTTCGTTCTCACAATAAACGTGATAAGAATTGCAGGAGTGGGATGATCGACATGTTGTGTATAGTGGATATTATGGCGTTTTGTGCGCTAGACAGGGGCTCGCTTATTGTACTTTCGCTACAGGTCGTTCACCCGTGAAAATCTGGGAAACACGGGGTTTGGAATCTAGAATAGAAGTAAAATTATATTCGCCCTAGCAATGCCTAAAAATCCATATCACACATCATACTTTCTGTCAAAGCCCTCCTCTCAGACAGACTCGCAATCACATCCTTGACTCGAGGAATCTTCCCTTCAAGAACATCGATAACCTCAGTCCACATTGCCTTTTGCAAGATCTTGCCTTCATCACTTATAATGTACTTACCAGATCTATTGTATTTGTCAGCGCAACTCCATTTTCTCTTCGGGAAGGTTACTCACGGCTTGTAATCTCCATCTGCAGACCACCACCGCCCGTGCGAATCCTCCCCTAAAGTGGATGCGCCAACAAGCACGCGAGCACCATTTTCCGCAGGTCTGAATAGCAGAAAAGAGAAAATGCCCTTGGCAATGGTGAACAGAGTGCTGTTGAAATCTCTTGCAACGTCACTCCGGCATGCACCAGGACACGCATCATTAACAATCACCGTTAGTTCGCCATTGGCATCGAAACAGCGACATGCCAGCTCTCTTGTGATCCACATCATGAACAACTTGGAGGCCACATGCTGCTGATACGGTCCCACGCCAAGGTCACTGTTGTATTTGTGGAGAAGCTGATCTTTGTCTTGAGGTTTCAGCTGTACGTCGATGTGCCCTGTCGATGTGACTACAACTAGATGTGCCGGTGAATCTGCAATTCGGGACGCTTGCAGCTTTGGAGTGAGGAGGATCGCTAAGAGCGCAGTCCCAAGAGTATTGACTTGAAGATTGTTCTCCCATCCCTTCTCAGACAGCTTGAAAGTGCGATTAATGATACCTGCGTTAAGAACAGCGACATCGACCTTTTTCAAGCTCTCAACTCGCTTGGCGAATGCATCGATGCTTTCGAAGCTGGCCATGTCCAATTGCCATACTTGGATGACGCCTGCCCGCCCTGTCGCTTTTTCAATTTGCGCTTTTGCTATTTCGCCCTTCTGCAGACTCCTGACACCTAGAATGACGGTTGACGCGGCGAGTTGGACATATTTGAGGGCGGTTGCATAACCCACGCCGGTATTTGACCCTGTCACGATGACGGTCTTGCCTTCGAAAGTCGTGGTGATTTGCTTGGGCGGGAAAAACTTGCCCCTGAGAAGAAATCCGGGACCGGGCATTCTGGAAGAACTATGGAACAAATCTTTTTTAAGGAGTCTGATAAAGGAAAGAGTATGATATGGTGATTATGATGGAAGTCTTTGTTCAAGGCTGATGGATTTTGGTGATTGAGCTGCTCCATGGCAGCGATCGAAGTCCTTATATATAGCCATAGGGGGATTGGTCGGCAGCGGATACTCCTACTACTGCACGGAAATGATAGCATGGTGATTCTCTGAGGATTCCGTTAAGAGCGTCTTGCTATATCGTGCTGCTAAAGGAGAGTGTCGGGAGGTACGGAAAACACGACGTGCCCGATGTCTTAGCACTAGGCCTAAAATAGTTTAAGCCCTTGAATTCTGGTGACATAAGCGGGCTTATCATTTCGGGTCGGAATGGCCGCTGCCGTCCCATGTTTTCCGACGGACCCTCAAACAGCAGCTGGTCCATATCTTTGTACGAAATCCTAGGTCACCACGATGGACGTACCGGAACCGTCATCGATGATAGATCTACGGGTAAGGAGGCGAGCGTGCCTCAGCTGCACCAGCGCCAAGGTCAAGTGCGTTTCTGCTTCGTTGGGCGCAGAATCATGCGGAAGATGTGAAAGATTGGGCAGAGGATGCGTCTATGCAGAGCCTTCTTCTGAGGCAAGAAGAAATCGGAGAGAACCCTCGTGAGTGTCACAATCCCATCTGCTGTCTGCATGGTCTTGTAGGATTGGAGGTCTATGAGAGCGCTTTGGAATAGCGTGCACACAAGAAGCCACATGAGTGCGTGATGACATGCCTCAATTCAATCACTGAACTCGACCTAATGATCGAAGTGAAGTCACTTATTGAAGTGGACTGGACTCAGTGATTGAAGGCACCCTTCCATATACACTAGGTATTTCATCGGCATAGAACAAGCTAATTCGTCCTCAGATCTGCCAAGAGACTCGAGGAGAAGGTGGAGCTGTTGTCCACACAAGTAGCTACTTTAACAGAACATATCCATTCAACCTCATTTCAAGGACCCCAAAGTAATCGCCCTACCACTGAGATTCTTTATTCCAGCTTTTCATCCTCACACGACCGAATAAGTGGAAGTCACTTTGCGTCTTCCGGATCCCTGCCCAGGTCCAGAGACGTTCATAATGATAGCTTGACCAACGTTGTTCTACACGATCTAGGAGGCCTGGCAGCTGCGGATCGTCGACTGGAGACTTTCCGACGAGGTTTCGTCAACTACTTCCCATTTGTGGTTGTGCCTCCCACAGTCAGCGTGGAAGCTCTTCGATACGACAATTCATTCCTTTTCTTGTGTATTATGGCCGTCACTTCTTTTGAGGATCCCAAACTACAGCGCAGACTAGGACAGGAGATCAAGAAGCAAATCTGCGATCGCTTAGTGATGGGTCATGAAGTTAGTATGGATCTTTTACAAGGTCTTTTGGTATTCGTAGCTTGGTATCAATACTTCTGTGTGCCTGGGAAGCATCAATACTTCCTCATGTTACAACTCTGTGTTAACATGTGCCATGAGTTGAGACTGGACTTGAATGAGAAGGGAAAGAGAGGTCTAGAGGAGGCTCAAACTCAGGGGAAAGCGCGAAATCCGGCAGAGATGAGAGCTCTTCTTGGAACATATTGTTTATCATCTATGTATGCTCTACCTGCACAATGGAAGTTGTTCTGAACGTCGAGCTGACTGTCAACTCTAATAAGGTTATCAATGGTGTTGAGAAAACGGACGATTATGCACTACACATCGTATATGGGGGATTGTTGCACATCTCTCTCACAACGGAGGGATGTTCCCAGCGATCAATTGATCGCGCCATTTGTGGAAATCCAGGTCCTTCAGAGGAAGATCAGTGACGCTTTCTGCTACCACGATATATCTACCTGCGACATAAGAGGGGAGCGCGCACTTCAGATCACCGCTGATTCTTTCTCCCGTGAAATTGATGAACTTAAGAAGGCCATTGGCTCAACAAAAAGAAATGTTATTCTGGTCCAACATCTTCACTTCCTGGAAGTCTGGACCCATGAAGTTGCGCTCTATAACGAGCTTTGGCAAAGCACTTTTGTGCCTGCCCGACTCACTCAACCAGAGACTAACCACTCAATTCAGTTCTCAATGCAGCGGACCAATATGCTGCGGCAGCTCGTCGCAGCAACTGTCTCATTTCATGATTGGTGTCTGTCAGTTGAGAATGCCGAGCTATTACATTTTCCATTCTCTTGGTGGGCAGAACATACTTACGTCACTATCGTTCAAATCAGGACTGTTTTCCTCGACTGTGGGTCTGGTATCACAGGAAAAGAACAGATAAATCTACGGGAATTTGACCAAGCAGAGTCGCTGAAAGCTGACTTCAGAAGAGCTGCTGAAAAGGAAGTCACGATACCTCATATGCTGGATGTGTATATGGGGAAATTGGCCACAGTGACCACGCAGCTTGTTGATGATGACGGCAACAGGGACATGATATATCATTATGGGGTTTTGCTTAAAAGCATACAATCTGTGTATGAAAGCCGAATTGGGGCTGAGAATAGACCTGCTCCGGGGCAATTTGAAACGCAGCGAAAACAGTCATCCCTTTCACCGCTGTCGCATCCGGAAGTCAGGAGTACGGACATACAAGGATCGATGCCGCCAGCAGTCAGCACAAATCATGTGGAGCCAGAAATAGGTGACCCGCACAGTTCTTCTGCAAGTCAACTGGACTTGCAATTTAATTTGGCCGAACCTGGATTTGACGAGTTCTTGTGGGACACGATGATGAATGATTTCTCATTCATCGCTCCCCAAAATGGATCATATCTTTGATGTCTCATCGAGGTTGGCTCACACAAGCTTGGAATTATCATCAAAGCTGTATCGATACACTGCTTTTGAGCTACTCGAAGGTTAACTCCTGCAAACGCTCATTTCCCGGATGTCAATATAGTCCTACAGTTAATACATGCGACACTCCACAGTCATGCGAGGCTGAGGGATGTGAAGGGGCCATCAGCTGTGGAGTGCCGACTTGCTAGGGCAAGTTCGCTAGGTGCGCGTGTATTGTCTGAGCAAATACGCTCGGCTTTTGTACCAATCTTGTGCCATGTCAGTTTGCTGACTGTGATGGGAAAGTGGTTTACTCGAGCAGCAACTTGGGTATTTGCGAAGGAGGAAGTTAAGCAGGGTGCGCCTTTGAATCAAATGCTTCTGTTCCCAGATTTTGTGGTACAATCAAGTCCTGCGATCCCAATGGCTGCGAAGGAACACAAGTTGGGGCAGGAAGCGCTTTTGGGACATGTCAAGCAGGATCTGAATTTGGTTGCGAATACCTTTCCTAGTTATGGACAACGATTTCATTACAGCCTCCTAGGTTAAAAAAGAGTTGTGAGGATGACTGCTTAGCCATGCTCACCAACAAAATCAACGGGCTCAATGATCCCATTTGTACAGACGACAGCAGTAACGACTTCATCAACTCTAGAAGCTCTCTAGGATTCACAGACTGGCGGCGTCTCGATACTGACAATAATTGCTTTCCGATCTTGGCAAAACGGTCTGGCTCTGGGAAAAGGCGTTCGTTTGCATTTAGGTTTGGTTTTGGAATTTTTGCCTACGTAGAACAGTTAGCAGAGCTTGAGTAAAAAGGCAACTATATATTTGTTCTAGCAGGTTTCTTTTGTCCCCAGGTGAACTGCTTTGCAAAGTTAATTATCCTTGATCGACACCCCGCAGTCCAATGCGTTTTGATTCTCTATAAACATTTCATACGATCTGGCATCCTGCCTCGGTGAGGCTGTCAAATCACAAGCACCCAATATCGCTTCCTAGGATCGGATGCTGAAATACTCTTCGAATCTAAAATTATTTATATCTCTCTTAGAATATCCTGCTCAATATATACATACTTCTAAATATTCCGACGTATGTATATATTTTAAATATAAATTGCAAATTCTATTATTTCGATACATAGTATCTATTAAGCTAAAGGAACTCGAAATAAGCCTCATTTTAACCTTAATATTTAAGAAAACCTCGAGCAGTTACACTAAGACAAACTTTCTCTGTGACTCCACGTTCGACGCTCAAGCGCTTCACCGTACATGATTCCATCAGTATATGTCTCTCCATCGTCTTGAGCGGCTTCAACACCGACCGGATCAGCACCTGGGGCGTCCCCGTAAAACAGTAATGCCCAAGTCGATCGAGCACGGCTACCCCTCCGCAAGGGCAACGCCGAGCCCTTTCGATCCCTGAGTATGGAAGCGCCGAACCATCTCTTCGGTGGCGAGCTCGAACACCCGCGCGAACGATCCCTGGATCTGTGGGAACACCGTCGGACGGAAGCGTCGCAGCAGCTGGGTATAGTGCTCCGTCTCCTGAAGGTAGAATCGCATCAGCTGGAAGATGGGTCGCAGCACCGTCCGCAGATTTCGCCGCAGTGGGATCAATCGAGCGACGTCGAGACTGATCACCTGCTCCATACGGAAGGCGAACTCGTCCTCGGCAACGGCGTGCTTGATACGTTGTCGCTCACGCGAGAATGGCCGCGACGCATCGGGATCGTCTGGCGTGCTACCTCCTTGGAGGCGTCGCAGCAGACGTTGCTGTGTTGCCTTGACCAGCGCAGAGCTCTTGGCCTCCGAGGTAGGCAGGGTCAACGCCGCAGTTGCGATGCCCTGCGTCACCAGCAGATCCTCGGATTGTACCGGATCGATCGCTTGATGTTGCTGTAGCCTTGGAAGTAGTCACACGAGAGCACTGGCGCCCCATCGTTCTGGTAGCTCATGTTGTCCTTCATCACCGCCAAGACATGGTCCTGCAGGAATCGCGGTGGCCGCGCTGACGTGAAGTTGACATACGCCGGATGGAAAGCGAGGGGGTAGAAGGTGACCCCGGACGGCCCTGATGTTGACCCATACTCTTGCTGGACGGCATTGCGATCGCTCAGCAGGCACCATGCTGACTTGCTCTCGGCATCCAGGCAGTGCAGATCAACCGCCAGAGCATACGAGATACTGCTGATGCTGTCGAGGTCGTACTTCTGATCTAGGTCGCTTGCCAGCTGCTTGAGCCCATCCGAGTAGAGATTGTCTTGCGTAGAGCCGGCATTGAGCGGCTTGTCGACAAAGTAGTAGGATTAGTGAGCGGCTAAGCTCCACCACATTGAGTGTGGCTGAGGATATATGTATTAGCCCCCAATTCTTCTCCCAATAAATACCTGGCTTGTTCAAAACGGGATTATTGGCAACAACGACTACACTCCTCTTTTCTAAAATTCCAAAGGTGTTTTTTTGTTGCATATCACAACACACCCAAGAATTTGCTCCCCCACACTTTTTATGGTTTATTGCACATCGCACACTGTGTAACTCACTGAGAATTTACTCCCCTAATTAATATCTTTCACCTAAGAAGTGTACTAAGTTAATATCTTAAAAATCTTGTGGCTGGTAAATCTTGTGGCTTGTAAGCTGGTGGCTTGCCCTGCTGTTTCAGACGTCTCGCAAAGTGTTTTGCTTCATCCTTGTAACAGCTACGTCCAAGCACCTATTCCTAGAGTTGTGCTTTTTCTGACCAACCGCTCCTTCTAACGTTTTTTAATTATATCCATTCCAATACTCTAATTTACTCAAATTAATTTCGAAGGCTTCGTGTGAGCCGCAGGCTGGCACACATGTGTTCGTACCTGGGACAACTACGCCAGGCATTCAAATCATTACTAAGCTGGATGTGGCGCAGCAGGTACCGCAGTACAGTACCTCCAGCCACAGTTGAAAATTATGGCGTAAATATTGCGGGGTTTTTTCCGCATTAACTAAAAGCGTCACTCGCTTTCGTCCGAGGTACAGATCCGCGTGGCGTCATACATGAATTTGCGCGCCACAGCAGCCACAAGGTTAAAGACGATTTCCTGCATAGTGGTAAGGCCTAAGAGCTCAGGTAAGACTCCTTTTAAGAAGTGTTAGGGATAGTATAAGCTCGGTGGTGGAGTTGTAGTGGAGGAAGACTATTATGCTCTGAAAGGAGACCCTCTGCAAATCAGGCGTGAGAGCGACGATGTAAATACGATTTTCTAATAGAACTGGTTTAGGTTGTCTGGGAGTGGCTACGGAACATAACTCATTAAAAATTATAAGAGACATTAAGGTGTGCACAGATTTCAAGATGCTTTAAGTCAAAGTACCTATTATTTTTTTCGGCACACCGGTTTTTTCGGCACGCAGGGATGGACGTTAGATATAGATTTTAACGAAAATTAGAAGACTTTGAGAGACATTCGTGCTCCTTTTTCAGTGCATGAATATGTTCTTTTGAAAATGAGACGATGATTGATACTGACTGCGGAGTCTGTTGAACATGGCTTCACAGTGACATAGAGACGTACCGAAAGCTAAAACCAGTGCTACGCAGATGCCCCAAATCCCTCAATTTGATGGAAATGCTGATAACGCAGTTGCAAAGCATGCCTGATATAAGCAAATCCCGCTGCCCTGTCGAGGTTGACCTCTGTAGATGCTGTCCAAGCTACGCAAACAACAATCTAACTTCCACCACCAAACTGGCCCCTCTCGTTCCCAAACCGATATGCGATACGATGATCCAAAGCCCTTGAACAACAGATTTTTCGTCCTCAAATCGTCCTCAAATCCACAAAACCCCCCTCAGCCATAAGTTCGAAGTTCCATTCCACTTAACCCGTCCACACAGCTGGTCCAGGGCAAGTATAGTTCGTTGGCTCCCACAAGTTAGCTATTACTCCACCCTCAAGCAAGTGGAATAACTTACCACTGGGTAGTAGATATCTATCAAAATCCCAGGATCAGTAGCACTATATGCACCGGGGAATGCAACAAGAGGTCCAGGTGTCCCACTTCCTCCTCCAGTAACAGTAATTTGACCGCATGAAAGATAGAATTGCGCGCCTCCAAGACTTTGTGCAACGTGCAATCCGATTTGCTCAACTCTGAAGAGATAGTCGCCCGAGGGCGTCGCTTTTGGGATCGTGAAGTTCACGAGGGTGTCACCTGGAGGCAGTGTTAGATGGTTTGTCAGCGAGGGACAGAGGGGGGTATGCCATAGGGGATTGGAACTGAAATACAAGGAGGAAGTCATACCGTTTGATGGCCACGTCAGGGCATTAGTTCCAAAGACTGGACCATCTTCGTAAATTTTGAACCAGACATTTCCACTTCCAGTCCAGTCTGCAGCTGTATATCCACTCGGAACCTTCGCCATGTATGCCATCAATGGTCCAGGGTGGTAGATGTCAGGGCTGACAGTGAAACCCAACACGCTCCCAGCAGCCACCGACAAGATCGACTCAGCAAAATTAACGCTGCCATTCACATTGCATCTGATATCGATGGATGACACATTGACAACGGGAAGGTATGAGTAGTAGTCCACCCATTGACGAACATCTTGCCAGGCTACCGTGGTAGCACCTTCATAGACCATGGAAGGGAAGTTGTAATGAGCCTGTGCCAAACTGGCAAGGGCAAGAAGAGCGTTGAAGACTTTCATGATGTATACAGACTGCAAGAAGATAAGATAAGACCTTGGATGAAGGAGAGAGAGAAAGTTTCAAAGCCAAGAGCGCCCACCTTCTTATATCCCTCGAAGCCATGTGCTTAATCAACGGGTACTCGGCTTGATTGCAGAAGGCTGAACACAAACTTATTGCACATATATTGCTTTCACAGTGAGCTGCCCAATTCAGGGTGACTCCGCCCCACAGTGCAGGTTCCACGAGACTGATTCGCCAAAGTCAGATGAAATCCCCAGATTTCAAGGTTCAGCGGCAGTTATGTTACTATCGGGCTCCCCAGACTTTGCCCTCCGCTAATCTATTCTGTGACCAGATGATCTGAAATATCATGAGAGGTGACCAGTGATCTGGTGTTGTCAATATATTTGAACCTCCGGGTAAATATTGCGGGGCCGCCTTCCGCCTGTACGGTGTTCCCCGTATTATCCAGATTGATATGGCACGTTTTATTGCCTGCACACTTCACGTAATGAGAACATCAGTCTAACGCGTTGAATGCCGGCGAAAAGTGACGTCTTGTTAAATTAATTGTATGTATCCCACACGTCGCTAAGTTACCCCAGATTGGGGCGGAAAATTGCCGTAAAGTACCGGATGGTTCATGGATCGCTTTAATTTCAGACGAGACTCCGGGAGAGCGAGTGACAGGGCATGAATACATAATGAAAAGAGGCTAGGAGGTATACTTGCCGATAGCAAGATCGATGTGGAAGACTTCCAGAGACGGAGAGAGAAGATAGGCCCCTATAGGCATCGTAGTTCTCGCCGACTTGGACGAGCTCGCTGCTCATTAGTATGAACATTTTGGCGCCTGCGAAAATGAAGATTGATCTTGGTTGCCATGAAGCAAATGATGACAAAGAAACGTTCTTAAGGAAGCCCGCGCCGTTATCAAATAGATCTAGAGAGGCCAAAATCAAGGCTTCATGAACTGACTCAACCTTCCCATCAACTACGGCGTCTCAGGGAGCATTTTCAACCTCTCTATTCACCTCAGATGGTGTTTCGTCATGACTTCATTTATACACACTGTGAAGATCGGAATATGAGATATCAATTCTTTGTTCCATTCAAGAGTTCAACATTGAACGCAGGCTCTTGAAATCTGGAACCGTCAATCACTTTTCTGATTGGCCAATGAACTCAAGCATCGTGTAAGGGATAGCTTATACCATCCGAAGAGGCCAACTTTGGGTCATTGAAGTCTAGCTTTTGTTTCCTGGTGCAGTAGGACAATTCGATACTGTGAAAAAGATGCGAAGAAAAGGGTGAGCGACTTGAGTGAGTGCTTCGGTAGAGTCACGTGATCGGGTTTCCAGCCTTCTTGGAACTGTTCCACTTTCTACGCGACCTCAGTCGCGTCAACAACTTCTCCGCAAAGACCGCAAACCATCATCCCCACATTTCTCACTCTTGGGATGTTGTGCGGATCCGCGCAGAATCGACTTGTGAACTCCATTTTCGATTCTTCTTACTTTCAATTTCAGCTTCACGCTTAATAAAGCCATTCACGCAAACAACCAACTTCCGCCTTATAAAATATATTCCCCGGCAAGATGCCTCCCCGTAAGTACCAGGGTCGCACAGCTCCTGCAGTGCAAATATCACTTCATTATCGCACTTGAAATTCGCTATGGTGGCTGGCGTAGTTTCATTGTTTGGCATGCGCTCATCTCGCACAGAAATCTCCGACGACGAAGCTTCCGAAGGCGAACTCATGATCGAGGAAGAGAAGGTCACAATGGTTGAGACGAAGGGGAAGGAGAAGGTAATTGAGGAGACGCAGGAGGAGTCGCTGATGGTGGAATCGGATAAGGACGAAGGTGATGAAGATGAAGATGAAGATGATGGTGATGAGGAACCTGGAGAAGACGAGTATGGATCCATTGCCTACGTTGGAAGATCGCCGCTGACGAATTATGGCGCAGATATGTCGTCGAAGCTATCATGAACCACCTCATCGATGAACAAGTAAGGGACCATAGGCGTATATGTCCGATCTACGAGCTGTCGACTGACAGTTCACTTTAGACTGGAGAAATCCTATATGAAGTGAAGTGGGAGGGCTACGACAAGAAGTCAGATAGGACTTGGGAGCCGGAGGCCAACTTGTCAGTTATGATGCTCATATCTTACGCTCTACTTGGCTAATAGCGAATCGCAGGGAAACCGCTCCTAAGATCATTGAAGCATACCTTGCGAAAGTCGGTGGAAAGGAGCTCATACTCCAGCAATGGGCTGAAAAGAAGGCTGCTGCGGGCGGAAAGGGCAAGAAAAGAGGCCGCGCCAGCTCGGGTACATCAGGCGCCAACGGTACGGCTGCAAAGAAGGGGAGGAAGAATGGCAGCCACCCTGCTTCAGCTACTCCACCAGCAGGCGTTAAAGGGACTGAGTTCAAGCCACCAACGGGAAGCTGGGAGGATGCAGTTGTTGGAATTGACGCGTGTGAGGGAAGCCAAGGAACAGTGGTTGTTTACTTGACCTGGAAGGGAGGACAGAAGACGCAACACCCTCTTGCCCAAGTTTACAAACGATGCCCACAGAAGGTACTGAATCAAGCGCACTACTTGGACCGCCATGCTAATTCGAAATCAGATGCTGAAGTTCTATGAAAGCCATTTGTTGGTCACAATCCTTTCCATGCGCAAACGAATTAACTAACTGCATTTAGGGTCTTCAAAAAGAACGACGACGCCCCCGCCTAATCGCAGTCTGCAACGCTGGTCGGAAGCTTGGTCCGATTCGAATTGCACCCTCCAAAATGGACGTAGCTTTCTTTCTCGATCGGTGTCGTACAGTTTCGCGACCCATTGAGTATCTTGCAGAAGACTGCCGACTGCTTGACACTATTTGCTTTTCTCTTACTGCAATGTGTCTTACAAATCTCTTGAATTGTCTAGAGGCTGATTACTTTGAAATAGCTGCCGGATACCCATCTACTCTCATGGCTTGCTCTCTGTACTCTATAATGCAATCAAATAGAGATGATCAAAAGCAGAACGTTTCTTCATGTGATTGAGCTTTTGCTTTTTGACGCCGGGATGTAAGGGTTTCCAGAACAAAGTTAATACAAGCTTTGACGGAGCCCTTACTCGCAAATTGTAAAGGGGACCTTCAAACATCGAAAGAAGCTTCGTAAAATTTGTTTACAATTCCTTTAAACCGAGGCTTATTCTTTGTGACGGTTTCACATCCTCGGTCGCACAAGCTCAAATATCTTTCATGAGATTCAAAAACTAGCCCCTTTGAGGCGACGTTGGTCGTATCCCACAACCTTAAGTACGTACGTGCGTAATAGATGCATCCCGGGCCAATATGAACGTCGCATTACGGAGGGGAACGAATGATACGCAAAGGTCAACGGTTTTGAAATCCGGACATTTTTTAGCGTCGGCCTTCGGAGGCGCAATCACGCTTGATACAGGGGGTAAGATTTTAGTTCTCACTCCCTGAACGTAAGTCTCTGATCTCAGCCTGGTGAGCGGCCGACATTACCGCTAGAGCTATATCTTCAACCCAGGTAAAGTACTTCCAAATTCCCAATCTTAATCCATCTTCCTTTTGTTCTCCAAACTTTCAAAGCCTCCGCGTAATTCATACCCATGGCAAACAGCAAAGGCTCCAAGTTTAAGGCGATTATTGTCGGGGGTTCAGTGGCAGGCTTGACATTGGCACATACATTTGACAGCGCAGGTATCGATTATGTCCTCCTCGAGGCACGCGATACAGTGGCGCCAAAAATGGGGGCTACGCTTGTGATCCAGGCGAATGGAGCAAGGATTCTGGATCAGTTGGGATTGTATGAGGGATTGGCGAATCAGGGGATTATGGCGAAGATGTCGAAGAATACGATAAGGAGGAGTGATGGGAGGGTTGTTGGCGTTAATGAGTGGCCTAAGCTTACGGAGCAACGGTGAGTCCTTTGAGATGTAAGGGACTGGGTAGTGCTGATAAGTGGATAGGTTGGGATACGCACCTGGTATCTTTGAACGGCAGAAATTTCTACAGGTGCTATATAATCAGTTAAAGCACAAGGAGAAGATTCTAGTGAACAAACGAGTTGTATCTATTGAGGACCGCTCAGATTCTGTGGACGTGAGGTGCGCGGATGGGACCTCATACACAGGCGATATCGTCATAGGCGCAGACGGCATCCATAGCAGAGTACGGCGAGAGATGCAACGACTCGCACCTCCAGATCTCATAGTCAACGATAAGAAGAGCATCACCGCCGAATACGTATGTTTCTTCGGAGTCTCAAAACCCATCCCTAGCCTTCTGGATGGAGAGCTCCACACCGTGTTCGACATCGATCATTCTGCCCTCTTGTTTGTCGGGAATGGGTCACTCCCCCAGTGGTTCTTTATCACGAAGATGGATCGCAAGTACTCGGGTGATGAGATACCGCGTTATACGAAACAGCAGATGGAGGAACAGGTTTTGGAGCATGGAAATTTCCAATTTAGCGCGGGGATTACGCTGAAAGATTTGATGAATACGACAACGGCATTGAGTTATTTAGCGTTGGAGGAGGCGAATCACGAGGTCTGGACACATAAACGAATTGTATGTCTGGGTGATTCGATACATAAGATGACACCGAATTTGGGGCAGGGCGGGAATCAAGCTATCGAGGGCGCGGCAGTGTTGACGAATTGCTTGCTCGATATGTTTCAAGGATTGAAAGGGGATGGAGTTGGAATGGATAAAATCGAGAACGCTTTGCTGAAGTACCAAAAGTTGAGGCAAAAGAGAGCGAAAACTTTCGTTCATGTTTCGGGGCTTGTGACGAGAGATGAGGCGATGGCTACGTTAAGACATACACTTAAGTTTCTTTACATGCCGCTCCCGTCGAGCGAAATGCTCTCTGGTAAGTTGTTGATGTGAGGCAAGGTGGGTTGAACGGGATGCTGACGGATGAATAGATATCCAGGTCGAAATGTACACCACGGCGCCATACCTTAAGCATTTACCGCTTCCGAGCCGGCTCGTTGGGTATAAGATGTGGGGACAGGAAACTACGAATCCGAAGTTTCCTAGGGCTCAGTGAGTGACCTTCCTCAAGGAGAAAAGACATGCTAATATTCTAGGCTGTGAAACGTTCTGCTTCTAGGAATTGATCGACAAGCTTTGACATCCAAGGGTCTGGGCACGAAGACATAGTTGCAGGCAGAATTAAACAACCGACTTCAGCAACGATGGCGCGAAGTCGATTTATAGTCCGGCCAAAATGCCTGAGGAGGAGTGAAAGGTGGCCAATAGCATGGGAAAACACGGCAGACTTCGTCTGTGAATCCGTTCCGCCCTTCAATCGGTCGATACTGCTGTGCCTATGGTTTGGTAGGGTAGAAATTGTGACAAGTGCGCAGCAGAGTGGTTGTTAGATATGTACTAGTACATTTATTAGATAAATATGCACATATGAATCAAAAACTGAACCCCTTGTTTTCATGAATCAATCATGCAACCAATCCTCAAAAGCATTTTCAAGCTCATGACTTCCCACTCACACCCAACTCCCTGATCCTTTGGAAACCGATCACCTATCCAAGAAGTGCGCTGGCAGGAGTGGCACCTGGGAAAAAGCTCGTCGGAATGGCTGGAATTTGAATGCTAGCAGTAAGCGCAAGAGTCGTGAGTTGTCCCGGCATTGTAGCAGCAGAGTATCCATTTCTAAGTCTTGTCAGCACCATTCCCCCGAAACGTCAAAGCAAGGGACTTACGGAGCAGACTTAATCGTCGAGGTAGACGTGTAGCTCGTATGCGAGCTTCCCGTGTTCAAGCATCCACCCGACCCATAAGCATTCGCGCACTTATACAACTCACTACTACCAGCCTCCGTCCACATCGCAAAGTCTGAGATCGTAATGCCCGTACATGGGTTGCTAGATGGGCAAATGACGTTCATTGGGGCACGGGTGGCACCGTTGGCACACGTTCCTTTCCAGTTCTTGAAGGTGAGATCCTCATAAGTTACTCCATCGCCGGCCACTGCTGTCATCGATGACCAGTACGCGTTGAGGTCGAGGGAGTAGGCGTTGGTGTGTCCAATGAAATTGTTGAATTGGCAGTTCTTGACGGTACCGCTGCCGCCGTTGGACTTGATCATGAACATTTGGTTGGATTCCCAAGTGTAGATATTTTGGTATATGATGTTGGAGATGGCTGAGGTTATGTCAGATGTGTTAAGGGATTGGAATGAAGAGGATGGGGACTCACCAGTGTCTGCTCCCAAGGATCCCATGGCGCATCCACCGGACCAGTTGCAGAAGATGTTCTCGATGAGCATGTCGCTTGCGGGACTCTTCACGGTGACACACTCGTCCTTGTTGGAGACTTCGACATCGTGGACATGAATATTCGTCCCCCAAACATCAATACCATCGAGTCCTCCCTCATTTCCACCACGAATAATCATGTTGTAAACTTCACCGCTGGTGCAAGTATCCATCGTGAAGTGAAAAGCAGGAGCTAGACTTTCAACCAGCCGTTCAAGCGGGAGAAAAGCTCAGGAAACTTACAATCAACGAGTGCAATATCGTGAACGGAGAAGTTCGTCGCTTCATACAAGCGAAGGAGTCGGGGTCCGTAAGTGCTGGCTGTGAGATTGTCAGCGGAAGTTATGGTTACCGACTAAGCTGCAAGACTTACACTTGTGGAAAGTGTATCCGTAGCCTTGGATAGCTCCTTTCGACGTGCTCGAGTATAGCTCGAAATCGGTCGTGTGCTCGATCATGAACATATTACCCGAGCCTGTTCTGATATGCCATGTTAATCACCAGCCGTTAAAGAGGCGTTGGAGGACTTACCCAACACGGTAGATAATACCATCGAGTTGCAAAGCCCACGCAGTTCCTCCACTCAGAGTGACCCATGTCGACATACCGTAGTCTCCAGGAGGAACATACACTGAGACATATCAGCACCTCTTCATCGCAAATCTCCTTAGCGAGCTTACCTGTTCCTCCGGATTTGCATGCAGCAAATGCTGAAGCGATTGCAGGTCCAACGTCGGATGTCTTGCTGGCCTCACCACCATAGTTGAGGACGTTGCAGACTTTCGTAGCTCTCTTAGCAGCTCTCGACGTGGTCGGCCCAACGGTTCCTGATAATTGGGCTGTCACTAAAGATGACAACAGCAATGCTGCCAGGCAAGAAAGGTTGGTGAACTTCATATCGAATAAAAGAGTGTATTGAAGAGAATGAGAACCGAAAAGGGCGATGGGGTGACGGGCCAAGAAACGAGAGAATGAAAAGGGGTTTAATAAACCTACGCGTCCACGGGAACTCTCCACAGCCTCCACAGTACTTCTTGTCATCCCTATTGTTTAAGGGAATACAATTAAGGTGAATACAGTGGAGTGGAGATGATTGTCAGCCGAGGGAGCCAATGTCAATGCTTAGGCCATACCCCTCTAGCAGAGGGCAACTCTTCCACGAATGGAATCCTTTAGCCCACTCGGTACCGGGTCCGACCTAACCAGAAATAACGCGACGGAGCTCGGATTGACGAAGGATAGCGAGAAATCTTAGAAACCATCGCAATTTTAATCTGATGAACATTTTGGATGCTGATGCGGGACCCTGCTTTCATATATGTAAAACGTGAAACACGACTCGGTTCCGGGGTAGACATTTTATCGATCTGTGTTGGATCTAGAACCTTATTTCGATGTCGTTTCAAGTAAGGAGTCCACTCGGTAATGTATATGGTATCACGTTACGCGATTATTAGTGACAAGGAATTGAAAACGACGAGAATGAGATACAAAAGGGAGAAAACTGTTGAGCAGAGAGGTCCCTAGGAGCGGTATCTCGAGTTCATGGTAACATCGGTCAAATGCCGGTGTGAACAGAGACAATAGACTTAAAAAAGCTTCAACGGGCATCGTCGACGAAGTTCCAGCAATCAGCTTTTCGCATCTTGTGGTCTTATGTGAGACTTGTACTCGAACAAAATTTGAGCTTCAGCTAAATTTGGGTGGTCTTCTTGTTTGTGAATCAAATTCGGTGAAAAATATCCCGAAAGGGACTATTGAAGCTTCGGACCTGCGGTTTCCAGATTGAAATGGTAAATAGCCTCTTTCCCCGCCTTGGTCCGGCACATCGTGAACAAAGCAACGACTGCCGCAGTGCCTCCGTCTTCCAAGCTGGGTATGGCTTCGTGTCTCCTCGGTGTGTACTTTGGGAGTTAGGACTTCGTGTAGAGTACGCTCGTAGCTGTTGGGAAGACAAGAGCCGAGGAAGCAGGTGGATTGGAAAATGGCTGTACAACAGGGGCCTGGACTCGCCTTGCGGAATCATTGGGCTAAGCCTGACTGAACGATCCAAATGCACATTGAAATACATAGACTGGAATCGATCTGGCCATGGTCTAAGCCTGAAAGGTAAGCTTGACGACGGGGTAGACCTCGGCGATGTGTTCTGTTGAGACTGGATGTCTATGAGTGATTATTCTCTGATCTATCAACGATGCAGCATTATGCAGGAGATCATCCCAGATACACGATGAAGAAAGAAGAGGAGGCGCAGGCGATTCTTGACACTTAATCTGAACCGCTGACACGTGACTCAGCGCTAGTGATCTTGTGCCTGATAAGGCAGGAATATTTTTGAACCGAAAGCTCGAAAGAGCCTTTTCGAGGAACGCGACTGGAGAGTCGAACGCGTTTTTAAGAGAAAAGGATCTGCCATAGCATCCAACTTTCTGTGTTGAGCCCAAATTCATTGTGCAGAAACAAAGCGATCATCTAGATATTCCGAAAGAGCTCCATTTCCTCCAAGATGGCCATGAGTACGTCTCTGCTGAACCACGCCATGAGCTTGAGCTAACTTGAGGTACTCTAGATATCGATATGTCGCAGGGTATGTTACATTTGATAGTGGTATGGGGTACAGACGGATACTGATACAGCTCTGCAGCTTCAGTCGTGAAGGACGAGCAAGGCAGACCGTTTATTGTGGTTCGAGAGTAAAGAACGAAAATTCGAATCTGTTGATCAGGCGCTGATTTTTTTGGCAGTCAAGGCAAGAAGAAAAGACAACATGGCAACGATGCAGTCAAGTCACATATCCTCGCAGCTCGAACCGTTGCCAGTATCGTCAAGACCTCCCTTGGTCCACGAGGCCTCGACAAGATTCTCATATCCCCAGATGGCGACATTACAGTTACAAACGATGGCGCTACGATTTTGGGGCAAATGGAAATCTCGAATCATGTTGCGAAGCTTCTGGTCGAGTTGTCGAAGTCGCAGGATGATGAGATAGGAGATGGCACAACCGGTGTGGTTGTTTTGGCAGGAGCTTTATTAGAGCAGGCTGCTGAGCTCATCGACAAGGGGATCCACCCGATCAGAATAGCAGACGGTTATGATCAAGCTTGCGACATCGCCGTTGCGGAGCTGGACAAGATTGCAGACAGGGTCGAGTTCACGAAGACACAAAAGGAGAACTTGGTCAAGGTGGCGAGGACGAGTTTGGGCAGTAAGATCGTGTCTAAAGCACACGACCAGTTCGCCAACATTGCTGTTGATGCTATCCTCTCTGTTGCTGATATGGAGCGCAAGGATGTGGACTTTGACTTGATCAAGGTTGATGGCAAGGTCGGCGGCTCTCTGGAGGATTCTCTTCTGGTACAAGGTGTCATTGTGGACAAGGACTTCTCGCATCCTCAAATGCCCTCCGAAGTTCGAGATGCTAAGCTTGCAATCCTCACATGCGCGTTCGAGCCTCCCAAGCCAAAAACCAAGCACCACCTGGACATTACCAGCATTGAGGAGTTCAAGAAATTACAGACCTATGAGAAGGACAAGTTCGAGGAAATGATCCAACAAATCAAGGATACGGGAGCAAACTTGGTCATCTGTCAGTGGGGTTTCGATGATGAGGCAAACCACCTGTTACTGCAGAACCACCTCCCAGCTGTTAGATGGGTTGGTGGTCCAGAAATCGAGTTGATTGCCATTGCTACGAACGGAAGAATAGTACCAAGATTCGAGGATTTGTCTGCAGAGAAGCTTGGAAAGGCTGGTATCGTACGGGAGATGAGCTTTGGAACGACGAGAGAGAAGATGTTGGTCATCGAGGAATGCGCGAACACCAGAGCTGTCACAGTCTTTGTTAGAGGCAGCAACAAGATGGTAGGAACTCATCTCACTCATTTACAGGAATTCAGCTAACATGACATCAGATCATTGATGAAGCCAAGCGCTCTTTGCACGATGCTCTCTGCGTTGTCCGCAACCTTGTCCGAGATAACCGCGTGGTTTACGGAGGAGGCGCAGCCGAAATCGCCTGCTCCCTCGCCGTCGAAGATGCGGCCGCCAAGTCCCCCGGCCTCGAGCAATACGCCATGCGCGCATTCGCCGACGCCCTCGATGCCGTTCCCATGGCCCTCGCCGAGAACTCTGGTCTCTCCCCCATTGAGACGCTCGCTAGCATCAAGAGCCGACAAGTGACCGAGAAGAACACGAGGTTAGGAGTGGACTGTATGCAAACCGGAAGCAACGATATGAGAGATGCATTTGTCATCGATCCATTGATTGGCAAGAGACAGCAGCTGATGCTAGCTACTCAACTGTGTCGCATGGTGTTGAAGGTCAATAATGTCATCATATCGGGGAGCGATGAGAATGAATTCTAAAAATTGAGACATGTACCATAGGTTTTGTAGCTATAGACCGGGGACATTATCAATATAGAATTTGTTCCTGATACTCTGCTGAAATGAGTGATTGTTGTGGGACGTGAGTAAACCAATTTGCTAAATGTGACTCCTTTACTCCGCATGTGTTTTATGGATGTGTTTAATGTGATGGCTTGCGTTTGCACCCAAACTTGGGAGCTCTGCATCTATATTAGGAGAGCATTCCTCTTTGTAGATGCAGCACTCTTGTCCTCAATCATCGTGGAATCATTCGACTCTGCTGGTGTTATATCTCAAGCTGTTGAGTACGAACCCTGATTCATGTCCACAACTATCGCGGAATTGTTCGCCCCTGCTTGAGTTATATCTAAAGTTCTGAGCCCCAACCTCACTTGTTTTGTGCTGCCTGTACCATAGATCTTTTGAACTTGCTTGACTTGACGTTTTGCTTTCCTTTAAATTTGAATTCGTCGAGTATACCGTTAGCATGCGTTGTTCATGCCGCTCGAAAGATTTGTGAACCTTGCATGTCTTGTTGGTTCTCCTGGGTTCCAATTTCTTGCCCCAGATTTCAACACTTGCTCCTTCGTTCATTTCGAGCTCTTGCTCGCTGAGATACTTCTGCGCTCTTGCATCTGGCAAGAACTCGTCCTTTTCAAAGTTTCACGCATTCGGCGAAAAAAAAACCCCCCTGAATTAAAAAGGGCTAACACCAACTTGACTGATCCAGGTTTTAGCGCAGAGCCTCACAATAGGAAAGCACAGGTATTATGGAGCTAAAGTTCTTCGACAATAGCAAGCCCTTTGGTATTCTACCCACAGTACTTAAACTTTGCTCCTTCCCACGAACCTTCCTTGCTCTTCATCCCTCGACATCAAACTTTCTGACCATCAGGCCTTCTAGAAAAAAGTCTTTCAGATACACTGAAACGTGTATATCACTTCAAACATTCGTCGTCTTGCGACCAATTTACAAAACACTTCACCTCGCGATCACCTTTGTTTTGATCCGCGTCATCCACCTTCGCAAATTTCCTTACGCAGACGTGTTCCACGGTCGACCAACGAAAAAACAATCCTTTCCAATATCAACAAAATGTCTTCAAAGGAGACTCACCACCCACCCGATGCGGTTTGCTGGCTCTTCATCACCAATGACTTCTGTCATCGCGAGGCTGAAGGCACCTGCTGTTACATTCATGACTGGGGCATGCTCGAGGCGTTCTTAAAGAAGAAGAATAAGCAAGCTGCACTTCTCTCAGAGACTCCAACCGTTGCTGTTGCTCAAAAGTCTTCTAACACCTTTCTGATCAACGCCGGCGCTTCCATCCAGGTCGCTCCTGCTTCCAAGGTTCCAGCTATTTCCTCCTCTACTACCGCTCCGACCAAGGGTCGCATCGTCGGCAGACAGTGCAAGTATTATTTCAATGGAGAGCGATGCCCATTCAACACACGCCCTGGTGGCTGTCTTGATGTTCACGACTTGGCAGCGCGTCGCGCCAACTTGGCAAAGCGTAATCAGCACCAGAACGGAGCCAACGTTACTGTTCAGAACCCTGCTCATCTCGTCGCCTCGCCTCACACCAACACGGTGTCATTTGTTCGTTCAGCTGTTGCGAACCATCCAAAGTCGGCTCCATATGTCAAAAATCCAGTCACTTCAGTCCGAGCCAACTCTGCCCTAGTTGATCGTTCAACTCTTATGAACAACCCAAACCCAGCTCCAAAGGCCATCCATCCAGTCGCCTCGGTCCCAACCAACCCGGCTCCAGTTGATCGTTCAGCTCTTATGAACAACCCAGAGCCAGTTCCAAAGATCGCTGCAGAGACCAAGGAGTCCACCAAGTTGCAGAAAGTCTCCATCACTGTCCCATCTACCGCACCCTCGTCGCCTGTCTCTCAGAAGTCTATCATCATCACTGAGGCCGCCATCAGCTCTTCACCCGAGGTGTCCATCTCTGCCCCTTCCACCGTACCCACTTCACCTGTCTCTCAGAAGTCGACAACTACCACTGAGGTGATGGCCTCTTCCTCCAAGGTCTCCATATTTCCTACTAACAAGAAACATTGGGATGTCTCTAGCGATTGGCGCCAATGGGCTGTTGCCAATTTCAGCGACCCTACTGCTAAGAAATTATTTGCTCCATACCTAGCGGCTCTCGATAACGGTCTTAATCCTAGGAAAGTGTTTCAGATGGTTGCTAAGGCCAAGTTTGCACCTGGAGCCCCGACGACTTTTCACCACTTTTCCCTGCTCCCGTTCGAGCTCCGCGATCAAATTTGGAGATATGCAATCGCTGAGGAGAAGCGCAACTGCCGTGTCGAATACCGATACGAGTTGGACACGCTAGGTCACCACATTGAGAAGAGATTCGTCCCACTCCTTCGCTCGCCCACATTTTTGCTCGTCAACGGCGAGACCAGAGAGCTTGCTATGAGGTTTTACGAAAAGACTTTTGGTACCGAAGACTTCCGATACCGCGACGGACTAAGCTGGTTCAATTTCAATACTGACCGTCTCTTCCTACACACCCAAAACTACAAGGGATACAAGGACGTAAGTACATCTCGTTCGTTCATTCCTGATAACGATGGCTAACCCCCTTGTCTTAGATCATCCGAGCCATGAACCGCAAAGACAGACACCGTATTCTCCGCCTTGCAGTCCCTCTTAAACACCTCATTTGCGGCGACGACAAGGAGATCGGTGAGACCATTGCTTGGGGTTTCCCCAATCTGGAAGCCATCACCTTCATTGCTGGGAATGGTCGGGAGGATTGGCAATGGACCCGGGACAAGTACTTGGAGGCCAAAACTAAGAGATGGTTCAGGTTACTTTGGGCTAGGGTTTACAAATCCTCCAATCGCTCTACCCTTCCTACTGCCGACTGGCAAATCATTCCGGCCCATATCGCTCATCTCTACAAAATCGATGGCTTTAAGTGGTGAAGGCACATCAATCTTACGACATCGCCTGGATTACGAACTTGGTTGAACGATTCTGGAATTGGATTTCAACTGCATACATTGCTCAACATTCATTCCTATGATTCGATCTGGGTTGGAAACTGGAGCGTTGATTGGATCATCGAATTGCTCACACTGGCTGGATCATTCAAACTCTGGCTACATAAATTGCTCTTTTCAAATTCATTTCTTCTGTTTTTCTTTGGACGGGTTCATTCATGGCACACACATTTCACCCCTTCTCCTCTCGAATCGAAGATACGGCTTTTGCAGTTCTTCGGTCTTCGGACAGTTCACACAGAGAGGCATATTGATTCTTTGACACGAGCTTGATGGCAGGAGATCGCGACCGGTTTACTGGGAGCTTGAACTCTAGTTTGATTCTTCGTTGTCCTACTTTATGGGCGGATTGGCGTTTTTGATTTTTCTTTTCTGCGATACATTATGATATGATGCGGTGGATATCACGATGGAGGAAACTGTAGGGTTGCTTGATTTTTCTTGCTGCGCCAGATTTAACAGCGTACAGCGAGAGGGTTTCGACCTTTCTCAGCTGCGTCATAAATCAATACAGCGTATAGCGAGAGGGTTTCGATCTTCTCTGCTGCGCCAGATTCAACAGCGAACAGCAAATTTGTACGATTAGATTCCTCTCAATAGAAAATTTCCTTGAATGGCTTTTGCCCTTGCCTCTCTGACTGCGACTTACTCGAACTCTCTACCGATTAAACTAATTACGAAGCTTCTATGATACAGCTTTTGATGATACAGTGGTAGTCAGCTTCCTGGGAGTTTCGACTGCTCAAGTAAGGGTAATCTATCTCTCTCTCTCTCTCTCTATTTGAGAAGATCTTCAACATCGGTGTCTCCATGATTACCTCGACACCTCCTCCAACCATCCCCATGATCGAAATTATCGCGACATGGCGCCTAATAATGATATTCTTACATCATTCATACAGCTTGGTGGTACAGTAATATAACAAATCTTCGAGATCATCCAAACCACTTGATCCTTCTCAGCACCATCCCACAAGAGCCAATTCTCCATCTCAGTAATCAATACCCTCCAACCACTCCCTAACAATACCCTCCTCCTCATCCTCCTGCAGCTGGACAAGCTGCACACGTTCTTCACTAGCAGCATGCGGATCTAAATCCTCATCCCACATTACGCGGTCTTTGAACTCATGCAACACGATACTCCTCCTCATCAAGCGGACCATCTCCTCTGCTTGTGCGGTTAACTCTTGCTCCCCTTCCTCTTCTCCCGCGACTGTTGCTGCGTGCCGTGGCTGGCTTTGCCGACGATCTGGAGCGGCATTGGAAACCAGAAACAGCGAACGCGGGATTTTCAACCCCGAGTCCCGAGGCGGGAATTTGAGGTTGGATGAGCGTGCTGTTTCTGGCTCGTCCTCTTTCTTCGCGGTAATGGGTGGTGAGGAGGGGAGGGTGTTGAATTCTGATGACGTGAGAGCAGCATATTCAGCTTCCGAGAGTGACAGAGCGGACAGATCGACGGAGGGTGGAGGAGGAGGAGGGGGTTCGCAGCCACGGAAGTACGGCGATTCAGGGACTGCGAGGCCGGGTGTGCGGAAGAAGAGGAGTGGAGAGGCGAAGGTGTCGAATGCTGACGCTGGGGAGGAGAAGAGGTGGGTTTTGAGAGCATGTAACGTCTGCTCGCTCCACGGCCGTGAGAGCTCCTCCTCAATACTCATACTACTGTCATCTCGAGCTGCTTCAGAGGAGGAAAGGAGCTGTGGATTCTGGGAAGTAGCGACGTGAGTCCAGTCAAACACCCCATCCCTAACCACCAAACCCGCAACATTCACACTCACACTCTTCGAAGCTTTGCATTCCGTCAACGCCAAACTCGTGGCCAGAGTACCGCCTAGGTGCGATCCATACAATATGATAGGCCGCGGTGACAATTTGGAACTAGGATTTTCTGCGGCGTAGGGGGAGCGAGAGCGAGACCGAGGGGATGTTGGTGGCGTTGGATATGGATCTTGGCATTGTTTCAAAGCCTCCGAGGGGGCTTGAAGACGTTCTGAGGTTGGTAAACTGAAGGATTGTAAGTACTGGTTCGTGAGCCAGGTGTAGGCGCGTAGTGTGTCGTGGAGAGGCGTAGGGAACGGGTGGCTTTGGGGGCCGGCGGTGAAAGGCGAAGGATCGCAGTTGGGTTTCGGAAAACAAGGGATGTGGCTCCAGCGGTAGTTGATTGCCGCTAAGGGGTGGGAGTTGAGGAAGGAAGGGATTGAGGGGTGCGTATGGCGGAGGTGCGTGCCAGTTGGTGGGAGGTAGAGAATTAGAGGTCTGCTGGGTACAGTGAGGGCGTGAGAATTGTAGATACTGGGACGATGTTAGCTTGGCACCTAATACATTGAGAAGGAGATCAATTGAGAAGATTTCTGTCTCTGAACGGACTCGGGGGAACATTAAAGAACATGCACGGGAGAAGGAGGGTGATAGTCACGTGAAAAAAGCAAAATCGCTCAGATTTTTGGCCCTTTTCGTCTGCCACCAACGCCGCATCGAGAAACAAAAGAACAACGGGAAGGAGGGACTTACTCGACAGTAATAAGCCCAGAAGAACCACATCTGACATCGTGGCTTTCAACATCATGTGACAAGGAAGAACACAGCCTTGCCTCATCCCTCGATTTCAAGATCAGAGACCGTTTTCTATCAAATCTTGCCCGACATATCGGGTGGCACCTGCGTAAAGGGACCCTCATCAGGGACGCATTGCGAGGAGTCGGCATAAGTCAACGCCCGTGTCCATGAAAATCTCCGTTTCCGACGTCTCCGTCAACCTTAGACACCAATCTGCGCATACGATATACGACGTATGAGACTTTGCTGACTTCAACACTTGGCGAAAGGGGAAGGTTGAGTCGGTGCGATAACGAAGGGAGAGGGGATGCTGAGCGTAGGTTCAATGTACGTGACGCTACTCAGCTAGGATTATTGCTTCTTTGTTGCCCCAGGTCCTAAGGCTGGCGAATGGTTTTGCGGGTGAATGATTGTTGGCGTTTTGGATTCGAGGTCTGATTTGGTGGGCCATTGGGCAGACGCGGCCATCTTCGGTAGCACAATCGTCACTGAGGATGGACAAGTTGACGGATGGGAGAGCATGTCACATTTCACAAGCACGAGCCCACGAGGTCAAAAGCCATGTGTTTGACATATGGAAACAATCGACAGTCTTGTGTTTTCTCGAGGCCTTTCCCTTCATGAAACGGGGCCGTGAAAAAGGCTCACAGGGCTGTGCTTGCGTTAGAATCCTCGCCCTAATCCGCACTGCCTGGGGCCCACACGCTCCCCTTTCCCGTCGAATCAACGGTTTAGGGGTCCAAATAGATCTTAAGATTGGACCAATGAAACTAATCCAGAAACGAACATTTTCAGATCTTTCTACACGAAGGATGCAGTCAGATACACACAGAACACGCGCGCGCATGGCCTGGGATTGTTGGACAGACATCAAACTCTCAGAGAAATCTACTCTGCCTCCGCCTTTTTGAGCAAATGAGTGGTTGAAGATCGAGGATGGGGAAAGATGCCAACTTCTACCAGTTCATTACCCTGCCTTGGAAAAATCAAATCCTACCCCTCAACATATCCCCATTTGTAAAAGATACGCCATAACTCCTCCCTCACCAGAGTTGCTGCCCATACAATACCAACCGAATCTAATAATTAAAAGGACACTCCATAATTTAAAGTTCTCGGACAGATACTTCTCCCTTCACCCCTGGCACTTTTCCTGTCAGCCTTTGCCTTGCGACGCTTTAAAATAGTTCAAGCCCCGTCCGCCGATCTGAGCCAAGCCTCTTTGTGCCTCTCCTGAGAACCCATTTCTGGGTCCAGGCCCCCCCGAAATTTCAAGGAGCTCCCTTTCAGCTTTGCTTCTTCTTACAACAACTTCTTTCCTTCACACATACCACCAGCGATCAATATTTACCTTCCTTTCTTCTAATAGTACCTGTTTAATACTTTAGATCAGGCAACCTTAATTGGCCCTGTGCTCTTTTGCCGTAAGTTATGATTTCAATTTTTATGTGAGGTACAAGAGACCGTTCAACTAACAAACATCAAATAGGAAAGGCGTACGATCCTTCAGTCGATAGTGCCTCCTCACAAGATTCGACGAGAAATTTTTCGATTTGCATATATCACTGCTTCATGGCGTCTGCTCAATAGCATTTTATAACGACAGTTTTCTTTGCACGGCTCGACTCGATCGGACGGGGGGAAACGAGAGGCTTGCGACGCTGCCTCGCGATTTCGATTCGATCAGCAAATCACGCAACATGGCGAAGAAAAGCTGTGTGCGAAATTTCTGCGGGGTGCTGCAGAGTGTACTCGCTGCAGCGGCGTTGTATGGATTCCTTTACCTCGCTGTGCTGGTTTATCAAAGGGGCTCGTTCCCTAAATCGCCCGCAGATCTCTACAAGAACCCTCCAGCCAAACCACACTCTGGGTCTTCATCAGATAGTATAGGAGGTGGTAGTGGGGTGGCCATACCGCCGAGCAAGTTGATGGTTGAGAAGATCAATGCCAATGCCAATTGGTTCAACAGGCCCGAAAGCCTTGTCGTTCCAAAGGACGACTACATGGGTAAGAGGCCACACATCGATGTGGTAGCGAACTTGACGAAGTTGGTGGAGGAGTGCAGAGGGTCTTACGAGAACATTGAGAAGATGCCATATGTGTACGATTGCATGAAGTTCTTAGAGGACGGCGAACACGAGTACTACTACACCCCACCACGAGGGGAACGCGCGAGCGAGCAACCACCGAAGCTCGCAGAGTACATGAACTCAGACGGACACGACAACACTCTCGACGAATATCCCTCATACAAGCCTGCCTCGAAGGACTCGATAGGACAATGCAATGGCCCGATTGTGCCATATCATGTTTACTGGACTGGACCTGCAACGTGGCGAGTGGAACTGTTCATCAAGAGCCATTTATACACACAGAATCTGCCATGCGTACGATTGTTCCTTTGGTTAGATGGAGATCGAGACCCAGATGCGGTGGAGAAGATGTTGAACCACGACCCATTGTTCGCACGATTCCTGCCCTTTGTCGAGCGAGGAGACATCATTATGAAGACCTGGAAATTCCCTTCAAGGATACCACTTCCCAGCGGCGATAACACAGATGGAGTGGGATATTACAAGACACCTGGGAAGCCGAATTCGAAAAACGAGACGATTGTTGGAGATGGGCTTATCCGCGATGGAAATAATCAAGAATGGCTTGTCTTGACGGAGAAGCAGATGACTTTCTTGCCAGTTGCGGTTTCAGATGCTGTCAGATTTGTGGTCTTGCACATTTATGGAGGAGCCTACTTCGATATGGATGTGGTGATGCTACGAGACATGCGGCCATTTTTGATCGGAGAGCAGCACTCGTTCGCAGAACGATGGGGAGGCCACCCAAGCCCAGGAGACTACAACACCGCAATCATGTCGCTGTCCGCGAATTCCTCCCTATCTTCCTATCTCCTCCGCGGAGCCGTACGAATGGGGCTCAACTTCCATCCCCGCATCGTTGGTGTAATGACCGTGAAAGACAAACGCAACCACGAATTCCTCATGCTGGAAACCGCAGCATTTGACCCCATCTGGACGGACTTTGACCGCGATCGGTTAGGCAAATGCACAATACCCTGCTTACACGATTACGGACAGGTTTTCAAAAGCAAGGATGCATTCCCTCTGAACGACGAGTGGGAGGCATATGATGGGCCACAATTGGAAGCTGCGCCTGCTTCGAGAGGGCATTTCTGGGGGACCAGAGGGGAGGCCGAAGAGGCTGTTGAGGGGAGGGCATCCAAGGACGTGCAAACAGCGACCTATGACCGTGACGCGTTGAGCAAGGCGGAGTACAAGATTGAGGAGGATAACTACCCACCTACAAATCGTACAATGGAGAATTTCTTCAAGGGTGCTTGGACTTATCATGTTCACAATCAGGTAAGCGCTCTTTTTTGTCGCTGCGAGAGAATTACTATTTTAAAAGTGGGGGTATTCGAGTATGTAAGCTGACTAGGCTGTGTGCAGTGGCTCAAGAACCCCGAACCCTCGTCTTGGCTCAACGTCATTCAGCGCGCACAAGATGGTTTCTTCTCTTCTGGCCGCATGAATCCTTATGGTGAGAAATGGGATGGTCCTTCGATCGCCCCTTATGAGGTTTCTTGGGAATACACATAAACTCCTTAATCCCCACCATCCTTCACTCTTCCCCTCCCTCTCCTCAAACCGATTCCGACGGCGGGACGGCATTCGATCATCTACATATTAGCGGGTCCGTACATAGCATGGGCATAAAAGATATAGTGTGAATGGGTATAGAACGGCATTTATAGGCGGCGGTTTCCTCTCGGTGGTGTCTTAAATTTCGACCTTCAACTAGGGTTACATGGCTGGCAATCAAAGAAAGAAAGAGAAACAGTAAATTGGCTCATTGCAGGCGTTTTGAATGCGCGTTGTTCGTTTAGCGGCGTTTTTGGTATGAGGGATTTTGCTTGAGCGGGGCATAGGAGGCTGAGGTGCAGGTGAAAAGGGTGAGATAACACGTCCGGAGTGGTTGAGGAGAGAGTTGTATACCCTTGAATCTAAAAAAGCAATATTTGTCCACACCTACGCTGGTTGGTATTCAAGCTCTGGCACAGCTCCCTCTGGATCACTGCCTCGAATAACGTCTCACCAGTATACTAACAGAGCTTTCCTACCCCTCTACCCCACCAAGCCACCTGGAAGATCACACGATCCCAGAACGCCCCCTTCAGCCCACAATGTATTCGGGTTTACCCCGCTTCCGTCTCAAATTCTTCCATAGCCATCATACTGTCGACCTCCCAATTTCAACCAAGCAGCCGGAATGAGAACAGTCACGAATACACCCGAACACCTCCGTTCACGCGAATAGCAAACTGTAACGTTCTTGAGGCCTGGCCATGGGAATCTGCAGACTGTTCGATCAAATCCGACGTGTTCACGACGGGAAGCCGCCGTCGGGACTGAGATGGCTTCTGAGCTCTAGCAGAAGGTCGATTAGGTTCGTGACTCGCTGTGCTACTGAACGACTCGTGCCAGCAGTATAGTAACACAACACTAATCACTTGAGGTTTGGTATCTACCTACCTCGGAGATTAATAGGCGGTAATGGCGCTGTGTTACAGAAGCCGCGGCCCGAAGTCTACGTGGACATGCATGTCAAGAATATCACAAAGAACCTAGGCTACTGTTAACTTGCCATCTAGTTTTTCTTCATAAAATCCCTCAAAGTTGTGTACCAGTAGGCAATTGGGAATGAAATAAGGCTGTTCAAACATCTCGGGGCCCATTCCCAAAGCGGAATCCCGTCTCGGCAAACCTCCCCAACGGATTACCGCACGCACTCATTCTCACGACGTCATTCGTCAAATTTACCTCCATTTTGGAAAATTAGCAACTCTGCGTGCGATTGCGGAACGAAAAGTAGAGTCAATTATCACAAGTTCCCCTTCTCCTTCCTTCTACTTGTTTCATAGACCTTATATATACTTAGATTAGACCATCATCTTTCTCTCCTTCTTTCTTTTAGAACATCAGCTTCGTTGGTTTCCTCAATTCTATTAGAATAGATACGTTATCGACCCCTCCAAGACCCCTCCAATCCTCGATCGCATAAGCTATTCCCAACAACAACGATGGGGAAAACAACAATCCATTGCGTCCGCCACGCACAAGGCTATCACAATCTCAACGAAGCCAACCACGCTCTCCACGACCCAGACCTTACTCCCTTCGGTGAGCAACAATGCGCTACTCTCGCAAAGAACTTCCCCCACCACTCGAAAATCACACACCTAGTTGCCTCCCCGCTGCGTCGAACACTCTACACATGTCTCCTGTCCTTCCCCTCCGAAGTGCAAGCTGGAGTCAAAGTCACCGCTCTCCCTGAGCTCCAAGAAACCTCCGATTTGCCCTGCGATACTGGCTCCGATCCCTCGATCTTAGCAGCTGAGTTTGGAAGTGGCCAATTTGCTGGAACAGTCGACCTGGCACTTGTGAAAGAAGGATGGAATAACAAGCGAGGCCGCTGGTCCCCCGCCGCATCAGCGATCGAAGCCCGGGCTCGCGATGCGCGGATCTGGTTGCGCAATCTCGCACAATCGCAAGCCGGAGACGGAGATGTGGATATTGTGGTTGTGACACACGGAGGATACCTTCATTATTTCACGGAGGATTGGGAGGACAATGGGAGGTTTACTGGGACTGGATGGGCGAATACTGAGTATAGGAGCTATCAGTTTCTGGATCCGAGTTTCAGGGACTCGGCGGCGAGTTTAATTGAGACAATGGAAAGCAGAGCGGAGAGAAGGGGCAGTGAGAAGCCTTTGGGTGAGGATGAGCAGAGAGAACTTAGAGCTAGTGCGGAGAGGGAGTGGAGGGAGAGTGGATTCTGCGGTGAGCCTGAGGTTGCGAAGTTGTGAGCGGACTGGAGAATTTTATGCATAGACGTCTTTGGGTTTACACATGGCGTTCGTTATGGAGTATTGCAGAGCTGAAGCTCGTAGATTCGACCAGGAGAGTAGAGAGGTACATAAAATCGACCACCATTGAATACAGGAATGGAAGCACCACGTTAGACTTTCTAACTCGAAATCTAACTCTCACAGTTATGAAGCTTCCTCTCCTCTCACTCCCAAATGTTCATCGCAGGCTAACCACAAAAATATTCGTGATGGGCGCCGATCCATGCGGCTTCAGCCCCACGCTTCTTCGCGACGTCGTCTCAACAAAAATCAGCCCCCAAGGTTGCCAGCATGAATGAGTCCTCGAACGCCCGTAAGACGTTTCAACATTCTCTCCATGCTTACAATACGAGCTGAAAATAGCCCCAGTTCTCAGCCCTGCTAAGCCCCAACCTTCACATGTTGAAAGCGATGCAATGGTTCCGACGTCGGCTCTTTGCCTTCGGGCTAACATCTCACAACGCCCTTTTACTTTGGGCAATCACAGGCATCTGGAAACTTCGCGGGCCAGCCTACGAGGACTACCATACCATGCTCCTCGAGAATCAGCCACAAAAAGCACATGTGTGGTCCCCAGCCTCACTACTGCCTCATCTAACACCCGAATCGCTCAACCGTGTACAAGGGATTATATTTTGCGGGCTAATCATTGTGGTCGCTGCCCTCATCTTCAAGTTTCTGATTTCACGAGGCCATTTCAGTCGTAGCGGCGGTTATGGGAAGTTGATTTTCAAGGTTTCAGTTTATGTATTGTGATCTTCTATGAAAGGCTGTACTTTGCGAGGATGGTCGTGAATGCTCTGCTTGAGGCTCCTTTGACTACATTTATAGTTGGTCTCCCGATTCTGGTGGGGGTCCTTGGAGTCGTGCCGTTGACGATGCTGCTGATCAAGCTGCTCTGTGCAAGTTATCTCATCGTGGCACTATGCTGCTTGTGAGCGCGTCTAGTGGATGTGTCCAAAAGTATGGATAGTAGGGCGTTGGGTACTTTGACATTCTATTTGTGGGTTAGTCTCTCCGTGTTGCGTGGTATAGAAATGAAGTACTGACTCATAATGTACTTATTCGCACGTTCTGTCTAATTTCTCAGATTTTTCCAGTGATTGAATAGGCGCCAATGGTCATTGGTAATCGTTGAAATCTGGTGGGATAGTTCAAACTTGAAGTACTCAAACTATTGTACTACAGGGTAGGCCATCTCAGTGCCTAGTAAAAGTACATTAGCATATTGAATTAGTTAGGTCTCGTGGCCCTTTGCACAACTTTGTCAAGGATCAAGTCGTCCAATCGAGTCGTCCACGATGCTACATCTTCATTTCTAGGCGACGGTTAATCTCGTCTGTTTAACTTTCCTGACTCGGTGCTAATTGAGCCAATGACAGCCTTAGCTTCGAGCTGTTCATCTGCTGGGAGACTATTTTCACACTGTGAGGTGGGTGTGGGGAAGTACTTTGTGCCCACATGATTTCCAAATGTGGAAATGATGGATGTTGGATAGCCTCTTTGGCCAGATATAAAAGAAGCCCTGACGATCCCACAGGTTGTTTTCCTCTTTGCTGTCATAGGGTTTAAATCATCTTCAGCGTCAGCGGCAATTTCGATATTCCAAGATTGTTTGGTACCATAGCGCTAATTCTTGAATTAAAGGGCAGAACCCTCTACGCACTCATGAAATTCATCTGTGGATGTTCCTTCATGATGTATGGTGTAAGACCACCGCTGCCCCTTCATATTCATTTCTAACAACCTTCCCAGTATGATGCAGGTTTCCTTGGTGGTGTCCTGCTTCACAAGCCTTTCCTAGACGCAATTAGCAACCTACTGATGTCTACATTATTCCAATCATATATAGCTCCTACAGTCTAGCAGAATGCGCTACTTCTTTCTTCGTTGCTATTTTCGCATTTAAGATTGGAGGACGAGGAGCGATCATTCTGCGATGTGTGGTGGCAGTGATCGGAAGTGTTATTCAGAGTTCTGCGTACGGCGTCGCTCAGATTATTGTTGGAAGAGTTTGTACAGTGAGCGAGCCTGCTTCAGGGGAGCTTGAGAGCAAAAACGCTTACGAGTGTCTCAGGGATTTGCAATCTGTTGCATCCCGAAGCAATAATTCATTGTTACTCGTTGATTGTGTAAGAGATTGATGAGAACAGCGCTGCCCCAACATGCCTGGCTGAGACTGGAGTTGAAATCGGAGACAGAGGACCAGCAAACGCACTCAATGCCATTATGCTAATTTTTAGAGATAAGCAGTGTACTTTTGCCATCTTCGTTGGGTGCATTGACTTACAAGCCGTGTTTGACAGTACCCATTGCGGGAGTTAAACACCACTCTCTCCACTGAGCCTTTCACTGAAAGCTACTCAGCTACTAGATCGATTATGGCTTCACGAAAATGAATAACCAGGATAACTTAACTCCTTGCGTCGCAATCGTCTGCCTACTAACTATTCCAGCATCCTGGCGAATACCCATAATCATCCAATGCATCTTCGCAATCACCTCCGGCGTCGCTATGTACTTTCTCCGCGATACTCCTCGCTGGTACTACGCACGCAATCGCCACTCCGAAGGCGACGAACCCCTCGATTTACCCCAAGTTCAGCAGACCCGTCAAGAAGTCCTGCTCGCCATCGAAGCCGAGCTTGAAGCCACAGCTAGCCTCCAATGAAAGCAGTTCCTCACAATGGGAATCATCGATCGCACACTGATGAGAATTGTCCGAAGACTGTGTATCTGTTTCTGGCTACCCATGGTGAGGGAGTGGATGGGCATCAGTCTCATGGCATATTACAGCAGCGTCATCCTCGCAGGTATTAGTGCCCGACCCTCTCGTCTTCCTCCTGTCTGGCGTCCTCAATATCTTTTTGCACTCGGTTGCGCGCCGCTGTATTTTACTATCGAGCGAGTCGGTTGGCGCTCAGTGCTCTTGTACGGTGCCATGACGATGACGGTCCTGATACTCATCTTCACCATCCTAGTCGCCATGCCTCGTACACCAAGCATACAATGGGCATCCATAGGCGTCATCTTCATCTTCCTGTTCGTCTTCGACTATGTATGGCAAGGGGAGATTGCGCCCCTGGAGCATCGACATATTGGAGGAGCGGCGACGGCGACGAGAAAATGGCCGATGGCATTTATCACGGTGTTTGCGAGACCAATTGGGGTAAGTGATATCGGATGGAAATTCTGGCTTTGGATCCTGAGTGGGAATATTGCTGCTGTCGCTTTTGTGTAAGCACTAGCCCTTGCATGAGTGAGAGATGCACTGACATGAAGCAGCTTCTTCCTGTACCCGGAGACAGGAGGGAAGGCTTTGGAACAGGTTGATTACTTGTTCACGAATGGAACCCTGGCGTTTCAGAGCCTGGAACTTGAAGATGCGGAGAACGATGGCGAGAAAGCGAGCAGTGATCAAGTTGAGGCTGAACATTTAAATTAAAAAGAGAAAAGTGACGATCAAGGGGAGTTACTATTGTCTGTTTGGGCGCACTCTCCAATTCTATGCAGACGTAGAATCAACAAATTGGCGTATAGCTTGGGCTACCATCTTCTTATCGATCCTCATTCATCCCAGCATATCGACATCTACTTAAATATACCCCTCAAGCGACATGCTTCCCCAAAGCATCGCCCAGAATTTCCGTCAACGCAAGGACCTTCTCCTCCTGGAACCTGCGCCCAACAATTTGCACACCAACATGCGCACCATCATAAAGCTCCGGATCATCTACTCAACATATCAGCACTCCACCCCGATTCAATTACAAGTCGAGGAAACTCACAGCCTTTCCAAACCTTCTCATCCATCGCATTAATCGGCTTATACACCTCGTCTACAACATCAACGCTCTTATCCACAGTCGTAACCGGTAGTACCGCCGCCGAATAGTCGAGTATATTGACCCAAGCGCTGTATCCTGGCATCACTCTTTTATTAGGATCTCCAAATTTTGTCCTATACACCCCAACGAACAAGCCGCAAATCAGTGAGAGTTCAAGAATGATACGTACCGTAGTAATCATACATATCTGGTCTAGCAGCGGCGAATGGAGCCACAGGTGCGATGACTGCATCGACTGGACGGTCAGTGCCGGTCAGAGAGGAGGTGCTGTTCCAGTACTCCATGTATTCTTTCTGGTATTGGCGTTTGGTGACGTTGACAGATGCGATTTCGGAGGCGGTGTACTCCTTCTTGAGGGTTCCGTACATGGAGGAGATTTGGGAGGCCATGGGCTCGCCGGAGAGGCCGAATGCACTGTGGACTGAGCGTATGTTAGTGAGCTTCATTTCAAGACGTGGGAGAGTAGAACGGACTATCAGCGCCTCCGTCGTAGATCCAGATTTTGACCTAGATATGTTAGATGAAGCAGAACGTTGGAGCGAAGAAGACGAACAGCGATTTCGAGAGTCCGTTCATGAGATGGAGGTTTCCACTCAATGACCTTATGTCCCAACTTCTCGATTGTCTTGACCACTATCTCCACTGCTCTGCGAACAGGGGGTTGAGGTTGCACAATCCCATCAGTTCGCATGATGCCAAATGCGAGCTGACCGCCACCGCTGGATTTAACAAGATCAAGAACAGCCTGCTCTTGTTCGTCGCGCCATGGAATTTCGGCGACCAATGGGTCATGAAGCCAAGGTTGTTGGCTAAGGAGACCTTTAATCACCAGCTTCAAAGCGCCGATAGAAGTAGCGATTGGGCCAACGACAGATAGCATCGAGTTTTGGCCGTCCATACTGTTGGCCATGCCCTCGTATGGCAATCTTCCCGCCGACGGACGAATACCATAAAGACCATTGAACACAGCAGGAATGCGAATACTGCCTCCAATATCCGTGCCAAATCCGACAGGGCTTCCTTTCAATCCAATCAGCGCACCCTCACCCCCAGAACTTCCCCCACAGGAGAGATTTCGATTCTTGGGATTGAAGGTATAACCGATGATATTATTGACAGTTTCGCCCATCATCAATGTATGTGGCACGCTTGTCTTGCAATACAAGATGGCACCCAAGTTTCGGAGTTCCGTAACCATCTCGCTCTCGAAAACCTTCTCCTTGCCAGTCCCTTTCTTTCCCTCGAATGTGCCAATCCACCCTACGTATCCCATTGTAGTTTCAACGCCTTTGACGTGGAATTGATCCTTCAGACTGACTGGCAGGCCGTGGAGAGGTCCGACGGGTTTCTTGTGTTCGGCATAATATTCGTCGAGCTTTTGAGCGTTTGCGATCGCGGCGTCGAAAAAGATCTCATGGAGGCAGTTGACCTGCTCATTTATCAGTATGCGATCTGCCATGAGCCAATGACACACAAAAAGAGGTACCATTTGGTGAGCAAGAGCTGCTCTGTGGCAGAATGCCTCTGCAACCTCGCGAGCTTTCCATGTTCCAGAAGTCGTATTCTTGACAATCCCAACCGCATCAGTTTCTGTGATCTCGATCTCTGTAGGCGTAAGGAATTGCTGAATATATTTTCCAGTAACGTCTCTTTGTTCCGAGGCTGAAGGAAGAGGGGTTGATAAGAGCCATGACTTTGGAATCAGCGCATTGACTGAATCACGCTTTTCTTTTGCCCATGTTTTCCAGTCTGCCATTTCGGATCGTTCGAGTATCTACCGTTCAAGTTGGACTTCAAGGTCCCAAAACGCTCAGAGAGTATGGGCGATTCGTAATCTGGGGGAGGGGGGCTTTTGGTAAATTCGTGAAATGAGCCATCCAACAACGGCGAGCGATAGAGAGGTCGAGGATGGGTTCTCTGGAAAGCAAATCGCTCGTTGTATCTGAGTGATTACGAATGCTGCGAGGTGGGAAACCCGAGTGTTGGGTGGTATAAGCTGGAGGTCTGACGTCGAAAGTGGGGTTGTTATCTTATCGGAGGGGGTAACAACCATATACATAACTTGTGTGGTCCAAAAACCTCTTGCGAGGGGAGAGAACCGCGTGAGCTAGGCTTGATGGGCCTCTATCTGCAGCGCAAGTCCTGGCCAATGGGAGGCGGACGAAAATGCGAGGGAAGGCAGCCAAAATTCCAAGAACTCTCAGGAGGGGGTAGTTCATATGTTCGTACCCCGCCTTGCTGTAAAGACTCTATAAGTGTTCTATGTCCTAACAGTTAAGTATCGTGGAGCCTCTCTTGTTCTTCCTAGGTTAGCTCTAGCAAGAGCTATAATTGTATACCGCTAATAACTAAGACCTTTTAATTTCCTGCGCTTGTACAGTAAAATCTGGCTATAACGAACCTCCAAAATCACTTCCAATATTCGTTATATAGAGATTTTCAGTATAGCCAAATAAATCACGTGCTTAATTTGTATTATTCAACCAATTCCTAAGAGTCCCCTGTGGTAAGCCCGCTGTTCTACGAGCCAGATAGACCCTCTCTTAGGCCTTAAAACACGCCAAAATCATTATCCTCTTCTACTTGTTGCTCCTCATATGTACGTAGGATTCTTATGGCTTTAAGAGCCTCAGAATCTGGAATTAAAGAGACTTGCTCTTTAATTTTCCCATCACTCTCTATGTCTCTCTCTGCACGGTGACGTGCTACAATTGCTTTAATTATCTATAACCTCTTCCTCACATCCGCAAATCGGGAGGTTAGGTGATGGTACCCTAAGCGAGCTAATGGCCCTAAAATCTAATGCCTGAGTCCAACATTCTAGCGACGCTGGCCCTTCACCAAAGGCTTGCCGACCCAGGGTTGCTACTTTATACAGTTTAGAAATACGATTATATAACGTAAAATAAAGAAGGATTCTACGTTATATAATATAGCGTATTACTAATACAGGGCTAGACTCTAGTCACGTGAAAATAATTTTGCTTCCGACAAGAGCTTTTCCTATTTACATTACATATTAGCCCCACTAATATCTCCACCACAACACTCTCAAACGACTTGATTCTTATTGCAATATGCCTACCTTAGGTTCTAAATTAGAGAACTGCGATAAAGAATGCTGGGCCGCCTTCAGGGAGATACCAGTGGCCGGGGGAAAGAACAGGGGGGAGTGCAAGTACTGTGCGAGAGTCATAACATGGAATGTTACCCAGAACCTACGCCCCCATTTGATTAAGTGTAATCTTTACCAAACGAGCATGAAAGCGCAAGGAGAGAATACTAAAGTAGTTCAAGAACGCGACAGGCTAGATGCACAAAAGGCAGAAGGTTCGAAAGCAAAGAGGACTGCCTGGGAGCATATGTTTACAACTCCTTCCTCCCACCTCGACACGCTCTTTGTAAAGGCAATATTCACATCTACAGCGAGTTTCAACTAGTTCTACAAACTAGAATGGAAGGATTTCTTTGCTGCGTTACACTTTAAGCTCTCCGATCGCAAAACACTCTCCACAACCTTACTCGACGAAACCTACAAGAGAGTGAAGGAGGAGGTTATGCAGGTTATTGATAAGGCCCTATACATTGGTATTATCTCTAATGGATTTGCGAATATATTAAGAACGCGTGTGGAGAACATCTTAGTCACAGCAAAGGGGGAATCCTTCTACTAGTCAACTAAGGAGATCGGTGTAGTAACAGCAGGAGCGGATTGGACTATCGACCATGTACACCAAGTTGCCCTTGATATTACTAGAGGCAAGCTTTCGAAATGGACCTCTTTCGCCACAGATACATGTAACCCTTAGCGCCTAGCTTAGAAGAAAATCCATGAGATTACTGAGCTAAAACATGTTCACTTAGTCCCATGCGATGTACACAGCAATTAGCTAGTAATAAAAGACATCTTGGACCTTAAAAAAGACGATAATAAAAGGGAGATCTTTATTGAAATTAGGCTATTTTGGAAGCTTTGTAATGAGATTGTTTCGTTCTTTACAAAGTCAGAAAAGCAACTGGCTTATCTCCGTCAGAACAGCACCTTCTGCGCAGAGTCTTCAATGCGTGAGGCTCCATTGTGTAGAGCTGTCACAACTGCTGCCTTTTAAAACCAGGAACTGCTACTTCAAGATATACAGCAGCTATCGCACGACTTCTTCATCTCTCCCAAAATTATTAAGAATGAGCTAGAGATCTTCAAACAAGCTCTCGCGTGCATAAGACTAGCAATTAATATACTCGGAGGAGAGGCGATCATCCAGGAGAGATTAAAGTAGGTTCTCGAGAAGAGTAATGTTACTCTCCTTGTATTGAATGTGCTAGGAGAATTGCCGAAGAACATGGGGGAATGCGGAAGTCGTTTTCGAAGGTGCGGAGAAGAGTTTGGAGGATCTCTATGTGGAAGTTTGTCTTAAGAATTTGGTTAGTTCTGATTGGGATCGGCATTAGTGAATGTATTACGTATTGTTTTGTTTTAGAAGTTAATCCATAGATTAAAATAGAATAAATGTGGCTTTAGAGACAGTGTATGAGGATTGAATACCTGTGGGAGGGATGTAAAGGGAAGATAGATTAACATTAAAAGCACCGAATACAACGACAACACAGTATACCACTCGTCGTGTCTATACAAAATCCTGTTCTCAAACTCCCAACACCACCCTACACCTTATCCAGACCCTCACTCCCACCGCCCTTTCCCTTTCTGCCCTTCCTCGACCTAAAAAGCGGTAATCGACCCACCAATCCCCAGACTCCAGACACAACCTCCTCCTTATGCAATTCACTCCTATTCCCATTCTCAGTCACATTAGCAGTGGCAATTTTCTCATCAGTAAAATGAACCGCCGATTTCCCTTCCGGATGCTCCTCTTCTCCTTCACTGCCCTTTTTCTCTACCTTTGAATCAAGAAGGACGTCCTCTAAACGGCGATCCCGGGGAGATGGTTGGTTCGAGGCTGTTTTAGTGACAGGGTCTATGTCGTCCTGCGTGTGATCGGAAGTTTTAGCCATCCCTGGTGAAGTTGTCTTTGCAGGGTAATTTATCGGAGTAGGAGGATCTGGCAGAGCTCTATTAGATCCCTTCTTTTCTGATGTGGAGCTTCTGAATATTTGGAGAAGTGGGAAGTCCCATGAGTTCTTGAGAGCGTTTTGGAGAGGTCCATTGGGGACCGCGAGAAAGCCAACCGCGAAGATGACACCGAGTGCAAGCGGGATACCGACTACTCGATAGATCAGTGTCAGGAAACAGGTATATGGGCGGGTAGAGGGGCTGACTTATTCTCGAGAAGATCCATCCGTACTGATATGAGAGTTCTCCAGCGTCGTTATGAGGGAAGGAATTGACGTTCAACGCGTATAGAGATGTGAGGAAAGACATGGGTAACTATCAAGCAGCTGTTTAGACACCCCCTCTCGTCAGAGGACGGGAGAAACTCACGAAGACAATCGTGACAAATGTGAATACTAGCAAAGTTCGTCCTTGCGCTAAAACTTCTTTCTGCTCCTTTCCTGCTACCGCCAGATGTCTCGTAGTGAGCTCCTGCTGCCTAGCTGCTCTCTCTGCTAGATCGATATTCGCTTGTTTTTGCCTCAGATTCAGAAGAGTTTTGGCCTTTTCAATGTAAGCTGTAGAACTGTTGAAGAATGGGAGGCTTGCAACTCACTAGGTTGTAGATCCTCTCTGCCTCCACTTCCATATTATCCAGTTCGCGAATCCGCGTATCAAGACCACTTCGCTTCCAGTAATAATCCATGACATCGGTATTCTTGGTCAAGCGAGATTCCGGGCTCGTATTGAAGAGCTTTTTAGCGACATCTGTTTGTTCAGTTAAGAGCTTGCGAAGGATGATCAGCTCGTCCCGGATGTCTCTAATTTCTTTGAGATTCTCAATCTCGCCGTAGATATCAGCTTCATCATTCGGCTTGTGAGCATCATCCTGGCCCGACTTCCCTTCATCAGTGCCCTTTTGGCCCTCGGCACTACTTTTGGACCCAACTTGTTTTCCCTTTTGAGTCCATCCGTAGGTAGCCGCCATAAAGGGTTTTCTCGTTGTCAAAGATTGGGATGCCTTCTCTGGTACAGCGCCATTCATCGTTTCTTGGCGAGTTCTAGCATCTCCAGCATTTAATTCGGCAGTTTGCATGCTATAACCAGGATCTATTTGCTGAGTGGATGGCGCATTCATAATGGACCCGTTGGCTTTTGACTCCCCGAATTTTGGGTTGACAGCGGATTGAGTTGTAGGAGTACCAGTGTTTTTCTCACTAGACTTGAAGCCATTCGGATCATTTGAGCCTGGGTTGATTTCGCCATGCTTTCTAATCCGCTCACCAAACTTCTTGAAGAGTGCTGTCTCTTTGTTTGCCTGTTCAATCTTTAGGTGAAGGTACTTTTGGGGGATGGCGAGAGTCAAACCTACCGCGTTGGTAATAGCCATTGAGTAGACATGGAAGAAATCCTCATCAACTTCTCGACCTTTTTCATCAGCTTCAGCAACCCTCTCGTCAATTCTGACCCCTTTAACTCTGCAATGATCCACGAATTTCATACAACAGCTTGTAATAAGTGCGGCCATCTCGTAGACTGAATTGACTTGAGGGCGAGTTTTGTCCCCCAAATGTGTTTGGATGTATTCCAGAACCTTAAGGTCGCGATATTGATCTTCTGCCCACCTCTGAGAGAAGCTAGTAATGATCGTTTCTGGACAAGCGTCAGCGCCACTTTTTTAGGACTGCAGGGCCAGAATATGTTCGCAGCCTCAGCTAGCCTTCTCGTGTGAAGATTAAAAATTACGATAAGTAGAAGAAAGCAGATGGGAGCAACTTCGCCTGCCGTTTTGAAATATCCGGTTAGGCTTTGTGAGAATATACAGTTCACCCAAAAAGTATTCTGCCCTGAGACCTATTGCAAAAACTTGAGCGGCTTACCGTCATCAATTATCCAAAGCCAAAGTTGATCAACCATAAACAACTTTGGGTTATTTGACGGATGCATGGATTGATCTGAATCGCCGACTTTTCCTGCTGGGGTAGTTCCATCTAATCCCGGGAAGAATGAGCCTTCTCGCGTGAGTTCCAAAAAAGGGGTAGCGCCGCCTGCCGTGACTTTTTTGTCACTAGCTTCTGGAATCCTATAGTCCTTGGAGAATTTGTAAACCACTTGATCCTTATCTCGAAGTTCGGTATCAATCGAGTGATAATAAAACTGAGATAGAGTCTTCGGTAGATGCAAATGTCCCTCTTTCCGATTGAGATACTGCTGGACAAGCATCTTGCACTTTTCTTCGGATTCACCGAGATCGCCCAGACTTACGGTAGAGGTTCTCCGGAGCCTAGGCGGTTTTCCGGAATCCTGGTCAGCCTTCTTTTCTTCCTTTGGCTCTTTGGCGTCATCGTGGTCACCGGCGATGCTTTCACCGTCGTTATCAGTTGAACTATCGTGTGCATCAGTGGGGGGAGCTTCGGATTTTCTTCTGTCCCTATCCTGTTGCTTCGCACTTCCAGCATCATGGATGGCGGCTTTCAAGGACTTGAGCGAATCTTGCGATTCAAAATTAAGAAACGGCATCTGTAAGATTTGTAATTAGTGTACTATTTGCCACGGTCTCTAGGGTTTCATACATAGATAGCAACTCGTTGACCAGAGCGAGTCAGAACCTTGTCTTGTTTTGGTTGGGTTTCTTTTTGGGAGTTCCCAGTCTCGTTCTGTTTTGCTTTCGGTTGTTTCTCTTTTGGGGGCTTAGATTTCTCGTTGTGTTTACCTCCCTGCTTCTTTGTTTCATCAATCTGCCTTCTGGTTAGCTGCGTCCCCAAAATGCTCGTGAAGAGGTCGAGTAAAACGCACCCAACATCCTGACTTCATATAGCGAGAGTGTATCATCGACCCTTTGTGCTCAATTCCTTCCTTGAATACAAATTTTACCAGCTCGTCATAGTCACGACTCGGATTGTCTGTGCAAATCCTCTTCAATAGATCCTACTCACAGTCTAAGTTGAGAAGATCCAGGCTTGCAAGGGAGGGAATCTACCTTGATCCATACAATCTGGTAACCGACTATTAGCCTCTTTACAAGATTTATGTGTATTCTGAATACTCACATTATTGGCAGGAATATGAATCCAAGTGAAAAGAGATGTACGTGTCTCGGCTTTGCTATCCCCGTCAGCGATAGCATCATTCTGAGCGTCTGTTGTAACGTCTCTAGTGGATTCCATCGCATCCACGTTAACTCTTTTCTTGGCTTCTTCGAAAATCTTCTTTGGCCCATCTTCATGAATCACTTTGTTCACAGGTTTAATCCTCGGAAGCCAATCGACACGTTCCTGGAAATTCTCGCCATCAGGTTGACTCGTCTTGTTGTCCGAGGACTTGTTAGAATAGAAGTTCACAATGAAGGCATCAAACATCGTGCAGATCCTGTCGTCTTTTGCTAACCATGCCGGTAAAGGGGTTTTATCTCGTCCGTATGAGGTCCCTTCCACCGGTGGAGGATTCAGTAGGACTTCTCGGGCTCTATAAGCTTTGCAGCGTTCTGCAAATCCCAGAGCGGTAAGGCCCTGCTTGTTGGTTTTTGTAAAGTTGGCCCCTTCTTTCAGCAAGAGTCGTACAACTCTATCATGGTCGTAGCGAGCCGCGAGATGAAGTGCCGTTGCTTCGTGTTCTTCGGTGGCAGCATCGATCTCAGCTCTGGCCTCCAACAGTCGTTGTACCACATCGTGGTGGCCATTGAGAGCAGCCACGTGGAGCATGGTTTTACCGTCCACATACCTATCAAGTTCGAAGCTAGGTCCTATCTTGCTCTTCAGCATTGCGTCCAAACAATCATTATTGCCATTCGAAACTGCCTTGAACAACCAGTCGTTCAAGAGGGTATATCCCAAAATTGGGTCATACTCTGGCAATTCCAGCCTAGGACAATAACATCGCAGAAGGATGGCCAGCATTTCTCCATTCCTCCATGTATCAGCCGCTGCGTCGAATACATTCTCTCCATCATCATTTGTGTCCATAATTTTCCCCCTACGCAGCTTAATTATCATCTCGTCTGTCGTGTCGAGCGGTTGGGTGGGTGGTTGCTTTCCTTTGTCGTTCAAGGACTCGGCATCAGTTGTATACTCCAAGAGCAAAGTGAGGATTTTCGGCAGTTCCTTTGACACTGCGATATGTAGTATCGTATCTTTGTTTTCGTTTCGAGCCCTCTGTTCGGCGCCATGCCTCAGAAGCAATTCCACGGTGGATTCCCGTTTGTTGAGGATCGCGAGGAAAAGAGGAGTGAGTTTATCGCTCGTCTTGGCATTTATGTTGGCGGCAGGGTCATGGTTGAGCAAGACTTCAATCACTTTATCGTGTCCAGCACGAGCCGCTGCATGCATAGCTGTCCATTCATTGCCGGTCTTCGACTCGATATTGGCACCACGATCTAGCAAGAACCGTACAGTGCCATCTTTTCCATTTTTGGCGGCGTAATAGAGAGGCGTTTTGCCCCATTGGTCTTGTCCTTCGATGTCAAAACCGATATCCAACATACCAGCCACGACCACTTCATTCCAACCATTATGAGCAGCTCTGTGCAGCTCCGTCACCCCATCGGCTGAAAACGAATCAGACCCCTTATCTGACTCGTTCGGCATGTAGTCGATTTCTTTTTCGCTCTCTGGTCTTTTATCTGCGAAGTATTTGAGCCATCGAGCCTCATCCCAGTCCGTCATTCTCGCATGACCTTTCTTCCATTTCGGAACTTTGGCGGGTGAGAATTCGGCTTCGTCGTCAGCTTCCGGATCATTGGGTTGAAGTTCTTCCAATTTGCTTTGCCCTTTGTCGTCCTCTTTCTCGTCATTCGTTGGGACCTCACCTCCGTGATCCTCGCTCGGATCATTGCTCACCTCTGCACCGATTTCCGTCTTTTCAATAGAATCAGAACTGTCAGCTTCTGTGTCGCTTTGTTTCTTGTCAACAACCATAATACCATCATCCCCTCCACTGCGAACTTCAGCCTGTCCTGTGTCGTCTCCTGCAGCATCATTACTTCCACCAGTAATGTCAAACCTCACTTCTTTTTTGACATCGCTGTTGCTGGGTGTGTCACCAGCAGTATTGGCGTCGTGGCCTTCTTCCACATCCGATTTTTGTTTTCCGGGTTCTGCTGAACTCAGCTGAGTATCGACAGGCCCTGGTAGAACATCGCCAAGCACTTCCTCTTCAGTCGCAGCATTAGCACAGCACATTCGTAAAATACTGACGAGAATACTCACCAGCAGCTAAATCAGCCATATGATAAAAAGTAATTTAGACTTTCTGGGGAAATTTTTTGCTAACCCGTGTGATGACCTTTGGCATGAAATCTCTTCAACTGAAGTGCGCAATCTGACACTTGAGAAATGGAATGGGTGTGTGCCAAACCCAATTCATCGTCCAGGGTCGAAACCCAGCCATATCAGCCGCATTTGTCGACTTGTGCTTGATAATCGACGATCCGAATTGTGTGGCGGCTGTACGTTGCGCATTTGGAAATAGTGAACGAGGCCCGACGAATGACAGCTGAAAAGACAGCAATCAGCAACCAGGGTGTGTGCATCCTGCTGGGACTGAACTCGATAGAGAACGAATCAACCATTCTTTGAGGGCAGATCATCGTTCCGAAAAGGCCGAGTTGCTGGGGTACGGGCCGCTCCTTGACGCCATTGTAACCATCCATTCTTGCTCACCTTTCATCGCTTTGGCACCGAAAAGCGGCCAGAAATTGAAGAATATGCCGTCGCACCACTTGGATGGGTCAAGCGCATTGAGATTTCTGCCTAGGAAGAGCACATTGAAAAGGATAGTGGACACTAATGGTACATGAAAGACAATACGAGTCACGAGCAGTCTAGTATCTAGCTCAGTGCTGTATATCTCTAGGATATACATGGGATGGCCTTCAAGAGCGAATGAAGAGATAGTCATCAACCCGACCAGATGAACCTGTCGAGTTCAGGTGCAGACTTGAGATATTTCTTTGGAGAGAACGAAGTGATCATGACGGACGAGAAAGTGTCGGTTGGTGCCTTAGCAATTGCACCAGGCATGTAGGCAAAAGGGGGAGGAGAGCGTGAAGGGGGTTGAATAATAGAACAGCCTATTGTCGAACTTGGATCCGAACATGAATCCCAACTTGAACGAAATCCTTTTTTCAGTTCGGAAAGGTGAACAGGGCTGCTTTATCGGCAATATTAGGTGAGTTAACAGCGAGTAATGGTGGAAAAGAGGGCTAGCAAGATAAATAGGGTGTGAACTGGTGATCTAGGAACCTACTTTTTGACTCCTTAACTGCTACACGTAGTTTAAAGGGTAAACTAGGGCTGAAATCGGAAAACAACAACCCCTGAACCCCTAAATGTAGCCGATGGTTGTAAGGGAGGCTGCCAGAAAGTGACAGATGCCACCTTCATGCTTGAAACTGCTCATTGGTCTAAATTAAATCAATTGATTCTTAGCATCGTCCGTTCATATTTGCCTCAGTGATCTAGTAACAGGGTTAAGATCAGGATGTGAGATCTGCATTAACTGGAACATAGGATATTAATCGGTCGGACAGAACGCGACTTTTGGGCTTCCAACGATATCCTCGTTTCCAATTGCTGAAGGAGAATGAACAGCTCAGGAGTCCTGTGTTCCCAGAAGCCTTGACTTCGGAATTGTAATTGCTGAAGGGAGATGAAGGGTTGATATCTTACAGTCCAATTACTAGGATACTCGGATTCAGGCAACTATCGCATCTGGCGAACGTTGAGGTTAATCCGTTTGTTCTTCATCCAGCCATCCCACGGAGAAACTGGCCCATCCCGACCTGTGTAGTCGTTTGGCCAACTTTCCAGGTAAGCAGGGCAGGTATCAGGAAAGATCTTTGGAACGCCGTGCCAAGCAAAGCGACCTTCGCCCATCACTGTGAAAATCATGAAGTCAGAATCTGCTAAAAAGGGGAAGTAAAGGAGAGCTAGGGTTAAGTCTGATTAGATCTAAAGTCCCAAGACAATCTGTACAAGATAAAACTCGGAAGTGGGGTGACATCGAGTGGAAGAGGAGATACATACTGACAAGTGCATCCCCAGACCGCAAACGAATGACAGCATGTTTGAACCCAACCTCCTCTGTATCGTCTTCGACAGCGATGAGGAAGAGGCAGTCACATCCGAGGCTGATGCTGACCAGTGGCTGGTCGACTTGCTCACTAACGTCGCGATGCAAGCTCAACGTATCGCCTGGAGAATATATATTGACAATGGCAGCCTGAGGATCCAGCATACCATGGAAGAGGCCGCGAACAAGGTTGGCAATGTCGGGCGGAAACTCAGGAGGAGCCTCTGCAGGATACACCTTATTCGTCCAGTCATACTGGCCTCCAAGCGTCATCCAACGCAGCTTTCTCTGGAGAACCTGCATCATGGTGAGCTCCTTGTGAACATTGGGATCCTTCGGTTTGAACAAGACATCTGATGGCGAGGTCGTGAACAAGGATTGGCCGTTATCTAGATAGGAGATATCGTAATGGAGATGGAGATTGGTCTGGTGTTGCGGATTTGAGAGATCTCGATGTAGCAGTCTGTCCAGGAGGATTCGTTGAGTTAACGGAGAAAGAATTTCCGGAAAAATGGCGACACCTTGGTTCATGTCAGATAATTCTTTGATATGGAAAGGAAAATAGCCCCGAGACATCCCACTTAGTAGCCTCAACAGTGCACAGAGGGTGGGATGAAATGCCTACCAGGTACGCCACCGGCAGTATAGAAATATGTAGGAGATAGCGGGTTTCCCAGCATGGTTGGATGAGTGATAGGAGTCTGAGAATGAAAGCAGTCGAATGTCCTATCGGGGAACAATACTCTCCTTGCAGACTCCGTAGGCTGGTCAATGCTAAAGTCTAGGATCCGGTGAGCCGCTATGCGAGGGTCATCTTTATCCCTAATGGAACGCAATTTCTTGAATACATCTTTCAGCTCCTGAGGTGGCGCTTTGTGTGGATCCTGTGCCATGGTGAGCTTTATTGCAACGTCGAGTTTTGCGGCAACATCTCCCATGAGCAGGTCCCCATCATGTGGAATATTAGAGGTCTTGACGTTCTGTATCTGAGGCGGGTCTTTGGGCGTTGGTAGTACAGTATTTGATGATACGTCCATCTTGCGTGCGCACGAAATACACCCAGCTTGAATGAGTGACTGATAGATAGATCAAGGAGTGATGAACAGGTTTTGGAACTGTTCTTATGCTCAATCCAAGTGCCTGGACGGCTCATTGACGATTCAAACCCCCCGAATTCCGAGCAATTTCTAATCATTCATATCACTTGAATGATTTGAAATCTGCGGATTGAAGACAAAATTCGGCTTCGTGGATATCTTGGTGGATGTGAAGAATGACTCAAACGTGGTGAGTAATTCTAGATGGGTGTCTGATACTGGAGAGTTCAATCGACGAAACCGCCAGAGGTACTCAAGAATCGCAGGTCAATATGCAGTATCCGACTTTCTTGGCCGTCCTGCATTGAATTTCTCCAGTGAATGACTCTGAGGACTATAATGGAATTCACGTGGAAAAAGATTTCTAATACTGTACTGTATCTCGCGTTCCTGGCGACCTTAAATTTTTAGCGAGGCCCGACCCGCCGCTTTGGCGCGTTCCGCTCTGTTGACTTCGGCGCCAACTTTTGTTTACTCAGATGAACAACACAACGACAATTTCGACAACACAAAGGACCGGGATCCCCACGACTAATTCGACCTTCGATTTCGATAATTGAAGCTCATATTCACTCTTCAGCACTTGACGCCTTTTTTTCTACTTCCCAGATGCTACCATAGTGAATCAGACCTGCCCCTTTCTTCACCGCCCCGCTTAGCATCGCAAATCAGATTTTATTTGCATGAATTAGTCCTCCACACTCTTTTGAACACAGCAACAAACATCTTCCATCATGGAGAACTACCAGAAGTTAGAGAAGATTGGAGAAGGTTCGTCAAAACTCTCAGATATCGCCCAAGAATCATCCAATGTCTCACGCGACAAACGCGGGTCCCCTGATTGACTTTTAACGTGTCTAGGTACCTACGGTGTTGTCTACAAGGCCCGCGACCTGTTACATCCGGGCAGAATCGTCGCCCTCAAGAAGATCCGCCTTGAGGCAGAAGATGAAGGAGTCCCAAGTACCGCCATTCGTGAGATCTCCCTGCTGAAGGAGATGAAAGACCCAAATATCGTGCAACTCTACAACATTGTCCACGCAGATGGCCACAAGCTATACCTGGTCTTCGAATTCCTTGACCTTGACTTGAAGAAGTACATGGAGTCTCTCCCGGTGAGCGATGGCGGACGTGGAAAGGCTTTGCCTGAGGGTTCTGGTCCGGAGTTGGGACGACTTGGCTTGGGCGACGCGATGGTCAAGAAGTTCATGAGCCAGCTTTGCGAGGGTGTCAGATACTGCCATAGCCACCGAATACTGCACCGCGATCTCAAGCCACAGAACTTGCTCATCGATCGGGAGGGTAACCTCAAATTGGCGGATTTCGGTCTTGCGCGCGCCTTCGGTGTACCCCTACGAACCTACACACACGAGGTGGTCACATTGTGGTATCGTGCGCCGGAGATCCTTCTTGGTGGTCGTCAATACTCTACTGGTGTCGATATGTGGTCTGTTGGATGTATCTTCGCAGAGATGTGCACAAAAAAGCCCCTGTTCCCCGGAGATTCTGAGATCGATGAAATCTTTAAGATCTTCAAGTGGGTGTCTCTTCCCAACGTGAATCCCGTTCGCTAACACAAATTGCAGGCTTCTAGGTACTCCTACCGAACAAGAATGGCCTGGCGTCTCCGACAAGACCTGTTTTCCCGACTTCAAGACCTCGTTCCCCAAATGGAAGCGAGACGAGCACGCACCTCTCTGCACCGGCCTCGACGATCGCGGACTCGACCTTCTTGAAATGATGCTCGTCTATGATCCAGCTGGTCGTATTTCCGCTAAGCAGGCTTGTCAACACCCATATTTTGAAGAGGGCAGCGCTGCATATTCCGGTCGAGGCTTGGGGCCGACATTTACCAGGGCAACCAACGGCTTCCACTAAACAGCTATGATACTTGAGATACAAGTTGATATGACGGGATGAGAGATGAATGAAGATAGCTTTAGCGTTTCTGAATGCGTAAGAATGGATAGGGTATGCAAACGAAGACTTGTAAGGAAGCAAGGGTAATATGCATACTAGGACAGCGAAGTTTCCTTTGTCTCGGATGCATACATGTCACTCGGTCATTACTTTCCATTTATGTTCTGGTCTGGCAAAGAAAGAATCGGACGGAGCGGGTTTGGCGTCATCTGGCAGGTTTGGTCTGGCGGATTGATATCATATCTGCTTCTTTTGTAGTGTACAGAAAGAATCGGCTTTCTTTGCGGGACTCTGTAATGCGATAGAGGGTTAATGAATCGTGACCATTCTCCCTATATTTGGGTGTACATGGCTCAGAGCCTCGTCACTCTCGCCCTCAACTATGAGCCTTGTTGCATCCGACAAAACGTTCAGGTTTGCCTCAACGATCAAGTGATCTGCCACCGATTCTCTAATATATCGCGGATAATCTCTTCACTTCTTAGGTGTTCCATCCCTTTGGCCTTTTTTGCTTGCTACCATCCAGTTTCACGCTCCTGATCAGCAATATTACCATATCAAGTCACTCTCAGCACCTTATTCAAACCGCGCTTGGCAAAGTTTGCCTCAATAAATGTTTCTATACAACTTCACAATTTTCTCCAAGGCTTCTACAACGCTTTAGAAAAGGTTTATCTTGTTGATGTTCTTTGCCAGAGTCTCATCGTGGCATGGCACTAGCAAGCAGGATTAATTTGTGGACTGATAGATGACCTGGACTCATCCAAGTCCCACTCGCCAAATTTTCATTCTGTTATCTCCAAAATTCCAAACGTTGCCCAGTGATGTTCCAGGGACAACGTCTGAGTATATAGATCAGGGGAATACTGCAGCCGATAACAAACCGCGAGCATCCCGAAGTGCAAGCTGAGATGAATCAAATAACACTCCTCCCAACCCCAACACGGATCCGAAATCCAGCCACCTGCCGACGGACCCCAAAGTCAACCAAAAGCCTAGCAAAACGACTATGTTCAAACGCCCCGAACAAAGAGCCGAACTCCTTTTTCAAATTGTTCGATACCTCGATCGATATGCTTCAGCGTGCCTTAGAGTCACGTGTAAAGCTTTCTACGATGTCCACTTCAAACTCAAAGGCCCAGTCGACTTAGCAGAAACATCATTCACTGTTAACCCAAGTTCCCATTTGAGATTAAGAGATTCCTTTTGAAAGACCAACTCGTGGAATGGATACGTTCTTGCAATTATAAATATTGTAAGAGTCACCTTACATTTGTGCCAAGCGTGAAAGCTGAAGGGAAATTGGGATGGACCTTTATGAGTAGGAGGGATCATAATAGCGGAGAGTATGAGAAAGTCATGTTACTTTTAGGTAAGGAAGAGAAGTTCTCGAATGAGCTGGAGAAACAAGAGAAGGATGTTCAACAATGGTATAGAGAGGCGTGGGTTGAGAAGTTGTCATAACCTTCTCCGGAAACACACTTGTTACGGCCCATCCAGAATTTCACCTCCCCCGACTCGCTATTGGCGATTGAACTATGAGTCCGGACGAGATATCCTGATTCTTCTCTAACTCTATAGAGGAAGTCGCCTTGATCTTGGCGCTAAAGTCCGAAGCCCGTACATGCCAATGGCGACGAATATCGTCAAGACTGATTGGAAATTTGCGAGAGATTAGACTCAAACTGGTTTGAGGATGGGTAGAGCACAGCTTCGTCTATTCATGAGGTCAGATTTGATCGAGATCACAGGAGGTGTTTCATGTGGACAGAGGGACGAAACGCATCTGAGAATGCGCGTTGGAGAATTGAGAGTGTTTGAGTATCAACTGAGGTTCAGCTCAAGTTTTGGGAAGTCCCTAGTGTGCTCACTTAGAATGTGGAAACTGTTGTGTGGTAGAACTGCGACTTTGACCATGCCTCCCGGCAGTCTTGTGCTTAATTGTTGCAACGGGGAGTCTATAGCACTATGCTTTTGAAGCAACTCCCTGCACTCCTTCCGATGATCCCTCTCATGTGTCTTGTTTCTCTCGAGGCTCATTCTGCAAAGCAGTTTCTCTTTATATTCATCACTAGCTACTGCAGAAATGAGATGGAAGTTCATCCATAGAGACCTCTCCTCCTAAGTATCTAGACTTAAGTTGGATGTCCAGCCGTTCCCTCAAGGCACCTTGCAGTGCACCCCATTACATATCACGTTCCCACAATCCCTCTGTCTCTTCTGCAACCAATTCACGCCCTTACGAATCCTCGCACCCTCCCCAATATACCAAATCAGATGCTCAGCCAAGTCATAATAACTCACCTGATCAGTTCGACAACGTATCCTCTCCCAACAAATCGTACAGCCATAATTCCCAGTAAAGGCACCCCTCGAAGATGCTGCGCGATTATAAAACGTAGGGCAGAAGCCCGTAGTTGCTCGTTGTCCCACATATGGGCCCAGGATATGGGTTTTACGTCGGAGACGAAGGAGTAATGAGAACAATGATATGTATCTTTGCCGAAACGCTCCTCATTGTTATTTTCCAATAGCTGAAGGCCGCCGAGACAGAATGGTGCGTTGGAATAAATTTCAGTATAGGCGTCCCACTCCCACCAAAATGCAGCCGTATTCAAAGCGTTCTGAGCGGTTGTGTCTGTCGCGGCCATATTGGTGTTGCATATAGCGCTATACGCATGCTTTACAGGTGCGGGCACCGGATTTGGTGTAGGTGCTGGGTACATCGTCGGCAGTGGATTGGTGATTATAGGTGCAGCTGCTACAAATCGCTGATATTGCTGTGCCAATGCAGCGATGGCATCAAGTCGGGAGGCATCAGACAGTGCCATCATAGCCTGGCAATCGAAGATTGGTGTCGACGATTGAGAGGATAGAACGGCTTGTAGCGTCCCTATCATCTTCTGCTGCATATTGATCAAGACCATTGCAAGTGCGGTGTGAGATATGTCTACAAGCACACTACCCGTTAGCAATCTCTCTGGATCACTCCAAACCACTCGAACAACATCGAGATCCGACTGGAGACAATGATCAAAGATGTAAGGAAACGTACCATCACCAACAGCAAACTGCTGCCCCAGTCTCGCGAAATCATGATCATATTCTCCTTGCACTTGTGGAGGACCCATGGCCAACGAGCTTCGAAGCCGATTTTCTTCGTATGTTTTCGACAATCTTCTCTTCTTCGTTTCTTGCGTTCTTGAAGATAGGATGCTACGCCAGAGAAAGTGGAGACGATACCGGGTACCGGGCCTACGACTTCGAGACCAGACATCGCGACGAGGCGATGTGTTCCAGAACAAGGAAAGTCGGCGACGAACGAAAGGGTGCAAATTGGCGCGACTTGGAGTGGAGAGATTGTGTTGGATTGCCGGGTGGTAATGGTAGTCAGTTACCGGTACTCAACTTTGAGGTTGGTGAGTGAGGCTCGCAGCCTTGCTCGACGTGGATCCATGCTCGTCTTGCATGGGCGTCACAGCCGGATCAAAAGCAACACCATTTATTTCCCCTCTGGCAAATTTGCGCTCTTCTGATTGACTTCAGAAACTGGTTGGAAAGGTAGGTCGGTTGATAATAATCATATTTAATATCCAATCCTTAGGCGTTACACCCATATTAAAACGCCAAAAAGCTATGCTATATATACATCTATGTTCATGTCAAGCATCCAAAATTCGTAGCTATAATCTCCAAGCATTCCATCATTACGGAATCTCCTCCGTTCTCCAAAAAATTTCAATCCCTCAAACAATCCAAGGTATTGAACGCATATGCTCTTTTCTTCTCAGGTATAGTCTTACCCAAGGCTCGATAGCCCGAGCGGAAGTGGTACAGACTCCAAAGTCGGTGGTCAAGGTGGTCAAGGTGTGTGAAGTAAAAATGTCGTCAATCGTCCGCCAAACTCCTACTTCCACTACTCCCCGTGCTGCTGCTGCCTTGTCCTCGAGCTATCTCTACGAGTCTGTATATGCCGAAGGCTATGACGGCGAGGACGAAGAAGAGGATAATAATTATGATTGCTATGACGTCGTTTTCTTGGACCATGATTGCGGTTTATTTGTGTGATCGAGGAGGAGGAGAGGTACGGTGGTCGTGGATTTGAGATCAGAGGTGAGTTGTGAGGAGGTTGGGGGATCTCGGTGGCAGAGGAAAATCCCGATTGATTTCGGTTGATGAAGGTATGAGAGCCGGATTTTAGGAGAGATAATGGTCTTGAGTCTTCTATTGAGATATGTCAGCCATTTATTCACCTAGAGTGCTGAGAGGAGGGCGTCGACCACTTACGGGTGAATAGACAGGACGAGGCTGAGGTTTCACAGCAAAAGTAAACAGACAGCCTTGTGTTATCGCAATCGTGAATCGTTGTTAGGTCGTAATATGTCGGAAATAGTCGCTAATACAGGCCAATGCGAATTTGGATATCAAGATGGTGTTCAGATGTGGAATGGAAGAAAGGAAGAAAACGGTATCTGACTCGAAGGTGTTGTTCTTTTATTCCGCGTTGCCCTGCCACTCATTTTTCTGGGTTTCTGATAAGAGGCTGGAAGCGAGCGAGGTTGGGAGGCTTTGATGTGAGGTTAGGGGCACAACAAAAAACATCCGAGGCAGCCAGATCTGAGGGATAGAGATACTTCCTAAACTGCTTGATGTTTTCTTCTCATCTGAACAATTATTGTCCCTTTCCAAGCGGTTGTGAAGTTGCCATTTTCATCCATCTCCCATAATTTGTGCCTCGCATTAAGCAATTTACGCCAAGACTCTAGCGACGGGTCCACCCGCCTCGTGAATTTCGCCCTCCTTCGCTTCACGAAGCTCACCAAATCCAACCCCCCCCCCGGCTATTGTAGCAGCCGGATACCTATGCACCCTCCCAGGAACGTGGATAGCCGTTTTATGCACCTACGCAGTTCGGAACGAACTGTTTTGTGCGGACAAGTATTAATAGATGAGGGGCTGGTGGGAGTTGAGGTGAGGGGTCGAGAGTCCAGTGAGGGGATTTGCTCAAGAAAGCGATCAGTCGGGAGTCGAGTCGCTTGGATGATGAAAAAGGGCGACGAGGATTGGTGTAACCAGGTCATGTACTCCATGCCATCTATATCGCGTCTTCGTTCTATGTCTGTCGGATATCTATCCCACGAGCGCCACGCCACAAGGAAATCATGTGTCAATCGATATCTCCCCGGCTAGCATCCTCTCCTCGATCTTATAGTCAGTTCCTTCGTCCAAGATCTCTCCCATCACTCATATCTTCCCATCCTCCCCAACGCTCAAGCAGCCTCCTCACCCCAAAGATACGGATCTCCCGCACCCTTCTCCCACCCCTCCCTCTTAAGACTCGTCTTGGTTACCTCAATATCCGTCCTAATATCCTCAATCAGACTCTCCACATTAACATAGTCATATTCCGGCCTAATGAACCCTAAAATGCTAATCGCCATCTCGCTCCCATAAAAGTCCTTTTGAAACTCATGCAACACATGTACCTCTGCGCTCCTAACCGTATTCTTGTAGAACGGATTATAGCCGATTGACATTACCATAGGATAGATGCGGTAGCCTTCCGCTGCTTTGGCTGCCGGGAGATTAGGGTTGATGGATGGGGTTGAACAGTCAGGATGCTCGGGAGGTAGTTGGATGCCTGCCCAGCCGAAGTAGACACCGCTTTGGGCGTCTGAGATCCAGGATACGTTGTCGACTGGTATGTTGGCTGTGGGGATACCGAGCTGCAGGGAAAGTTGTTAGCTTGATTGTCATATAAAGGCATTGGGCCTTGAATTGAGGATAGAGCTGGAGACAGTGGAACGGCTGGTAGAAACGAACATCTTTCGAGCCTCTTCCAAACCCAGAAACCACCTTCCCTTTCATGCGCAGTGGAAATGGAGGCTCAGGACCGGAGTCGGGGCCTATTATCGTTGGACGGGGGCCATCGGGTCGCATTGTGTCTTGTCTTGTTTTCGTTAATTACGCCTGAAGCTGGCTTGGTGTGTCGAGGACAAATGATGGTCGTATTGGAGGTTGCAAGAGTCACAGAACTTTAGAGAAAGAGTGGTGGCGGGGTGAGGTTTTATGGATGTGTAAGCAAGGCTGAGCTGCGGGTCAGAATCAAGCCGATGGCGGAACCACATCCCGCCGTCTTTATGGCGAGGCTGGAAGTTCTCGAAAAGGGGCTATCGAATTTGCCAGTTATACTTCAATAGCAGTCATAGTTTTCTTTTTAATGCTTTCCAGTAATTCTTATGTCCACGAGCGAATAGCTTCAATAATTGCCCTCATACCATGCACAAGTTCCACACCCATCGTAGAGCAAAATCCAGAACGCCGCCCAGAGCTAGCTGGTTCCATCTTCCTGCCATCCCATTTCAAACCATCACTCCATTGCCATGCAATTCCATTACCGTGTACCCGCGCCAGAGCTTTCCTTTAGATGCAAGGTAGGAACTAGGTCCGTTAGCCAAAGCTCCATCTTACATGGAAGGGTTGAAGAGGTGGTATAGAGGCAGGGGGTAGACTTACGTTCATAACAATCAACATAGGAATATCAAAAACGTCCCTCTTAACCGTCCAACAATAACTACAATCCATCTTGCCATCCCTCTCCAGCCGTCCAATCCCATACTCACCATCGATCTCACGGACTCGATTCCCCATCCCCCCAATACCACCACTGACCTCTTTCTTCACGTTCTTCGGTTGTTCTTTCTCTTCGGGTGAACCTTCGACGCCTTCTTTTGTCTGGTATTTCAGCAGCTTGCATCGTGTCGTGACACTTCCTCTGCTATCGCCAAACGCTAACCGCGCGAAATCTTCGTAGAATTCAATCACGCTGTCGTCATCCAGCAGCTCAGCCAGGAACACTGGTTGCGGGCGTCCTTCTTTCGAGCCATCACCGATTGTCAATGGTCGTATTCGAGGCGATGAGAGGCCTGCTCGACCTGTGTTTCCTAGACTCGCCGGTCCAGAGCCGCCGTCTCCAGAACTAGCTTTGCCCGTATTGATGTTGAGATTCGCCTCTTTGCCCAGTAAAACATCTTTCTTCCAGCCCGTCAGGAGAGTGAACTCCTTGTTGACGGCAGCAACTTCCCCTGTTCGACGACACACTAGAGTAGGTGTACAGCAATTGAGCATAAACTCTTCATATTCGAAAAGCGTTCTTTGGAAACATTTCTCCATGAAAATGAGATCTTGGCGGTTCAATGTTTTCGTGCACGAGATAAAGGATGGTCGGATAGAAGCTAGCGACTTGGCGATTCGCAGCGTCTTGTTGGCGGAAAATCGCCGTTGGAGGAACGCTGTGAGACTGTGGAAGCCCGTCGTGTAAGAGTAAGGTTCGTGAACGGTATCATAGATAGAAGAAGGGTCGCGTGTTCGTTTGCCAAGCACTGAAGTAGGTCCGAATTTCCCAGTGGGTCCTCCAGAAGTTTTCGTATCCTGGCGTTTCGGAGGACGATGTGCAGCTGCAGAAGGAGGATGAGGTGTAGTATTTGGAGTGTACGTGTTCGTCGTTGGTGAACTGTGGTATTCTATGCTCGCTGATGGACTAGCATCTGTACTCGGACTGTGATGGCTCGCAGGTCCTGTGGCAATTGCGTAGGCATGTGGAAGGCCGTGGTGGACAGTATTGGGAAACATCTGGCCACTGTCTTGTCGGTTAAGTCCAACGAAATCCGGAAGCATCTCTTGAGAGTACATCTGGCCGTATTGAGCCATGTTGTTCCCAAAAACGCCTCCATTGAAATTGACTTCGCTCATGGAGGAAATCGAACCGTTGTTGGGATCTTTGGGAGGGGTTTCTGCTGCTCCAGAAGACATGTGTCCCAGCATCCCAAATTCCAAAGCACCGTAATGATTCCCAAAGTTCAAGCCCTCGAGATCGAAGTTGAACAACGCGGGGTTGCTCGGATCGAAGAATGTATTTTGAACGTCGCTTGATACTTGTGGTACCGACATACCCATCGAATTTTGACGATTGGGGTTTTGGAATGTTGGCGAAAGAGGTGATTGTTGACTTGTATAGGACAGTCTTGTTTGTAAAGGAGGCGGCATTGGATTTTGCTGATTTCCTGCGAATATTTGATATGTGGGAGAAGTATCGGCTTGCGAAAAGAATCCACCGCTGAGTCCAGGAGAAGTGTCCGAGACAGAGGTACTATTTGTAGACTGCCCATTATTGTTCGATCTGCCGTTGTTGACTTGATTGTAATTTGGACCTAGAACGGGTCGCAAAGCTTCGGGAGGCGCATCGTGAAGATATTTTGCCTTCTTTCTAACACCATCTTGGCAAGCGTCCGCCAGACCTCGTTTTATGCAACGTTGACACGGACGTTCATCCCCTAGTGAACAGAGTATTAGCTTTTGTCAACCGGTACAACATAGCGTGCGAGAAGTGGAACAGAGATATCAAGGTGAAGAAGAAAAGGACCGGTATTCTTCGAGAGTATATGACCGACATAAACGAACATACCACATGTCAGATGAGCTCTTTGACAAGCAAAACATGCTCTTCTTGCCTTCTTCCTCCGCGGTCGCAAAGGGTCTTTCGGATCCAACTTCGGCTTCGTCGCAGTAACAGTCGATCCCCCTGCCTTCCCATTCTCATCATGATCCGGTCTGAATTTTTGTTCCGCCATGTCTGTATGATCATCCTCCTCTCTTCCTATCTCTTGTTCATGGTCACTATACTCATTCTCCGAAGCGCCATCCGAAACATCAGGATCATCAATCTCAATATCTCCTGACATCCTGTCTTATATTACCCACTTGCAGTAACCGCTCCAAAGTAACCCTCTCTGCTACACCACACGTCAGTCAATAGAAGCCCCGGTCGAACCGTCAATCCCTGACCTGGAATATGTCCTGCCGCAGGAGGCTCGTAACACAAGCAGGGAGTGAAAGATTGGGTGCCGTAAGAAACGCTCTGCGCACCGACACTGCACAATGACCTTGAGCCCTCAGCTTTCGAGCCTCCAAATCCACACAATCTGCGCCGCAACACACCGAGTGCGGCCACAACCGTCGATTCCCAGTCCGCACCCACCAGTATGCAACCCAACGCACAGAGCGTAATATGTGCAGCTACCCGGTATTCCTCAATCTCCAGCACGTTTCGCTGCGTGCCTATCCGCACACAGGCACGTCGTTCGCATGCACTGGCTTTGTCTGGTGTCCCTTCGCTTCGTTCCAGCTAGTGTTTTCCCAGCGCAGCGGCAGCAGTGCTACTTTCACGCAGCAAGTAGGCCTGGGTCCTAGCTCGCTCTGCGACTTCACCACAGGTAGTTGCAAGCAGTGATAGCAGTTGTGCCACGCTCTAGGTCGCCGACCAATACCACCGTAGACGCTGGCTGATCTCCACGCCTCGTGCGCACACACCAGGATCAATCACGCGCTGGCCACTCCTCTGTGTTGGTATGCTGTCCTTGTGCTCGCCACCGCTTAATTGGCGACCGACAATACACAAAGTACCCCGTTCCTCCTATCCCAACAGGTACCCAATGCTGTACGACCAGCAAAGCGCGCCCAGTCTCATCTGCAGGTATCCGTCCTTCGCCGCAGCCACTACAATGGCATTGATGCCCAAAGAACCTCTGCCTCACAATATTGCCCGTAATAATTCGCCGCTCAGGCAATTCGATATGCGGTCGCTCGCTGTGTATTGGATATGTATCTGGATCTTTCGTCACCGAGTAGCTGAAGAGTGGAGAGCAAGCTTTTGTTTTGCGGGGTTAGCCGCACGCACGCTTCCTTCTGCGCGGATCTGCTTGCGCGCGAGTACAATGCCCTCAAAGAAACGAATCCCTATCAGATAGCGAGGACGATTGCGATTGGTAGAGGACGATCAGTGCAGTGCGACAGACAATTGGGAGTCTTGCGCGTGGTAGGTAGGTTGTGCAGAGGATTTCGTGTGGCTCCGTCACAATAAGAAATCAGACCCGCCCATCAAATGCAGAGCACGAGCAAGCGGCTGGGCATCTCAGCCACATCTTTCGCTTATTCTGTGGGATTGCATTCAATTCCCTCAAAATTACTTCAGGAAATCAAATTGTGATAGATTTTGTTCTCTTCTAAGTTTGATTTGACAATCGTTGGTGTTGGCAAATATGACATCCATCGCGCTGGATTATCGTAAATCTCCAACAACCATCGAGTGGTTGTACCAATATCACAAAAGGGAGGTCACATGCCTCCCACTCTGCTCCAGCCACAGCCCCCTTGAAATTCGACTGGATAGTAATTAGTGAAGAATCTTCCCCTCGGTAGTTCGGCAACACTGACTGGCTACTTCCAGTGATGCGGTGAAGAAGTTGGGCTTGAAAGGGGTCTGTCACGTTACGAGGGTTGCAGGTTTCATGTAGTGTGCATATTTGTTTGTGCCTATTGCCAGCAACGACCATCTGACCAGTTGTGGAGACGATATGCTGTGTAACTGGAAAATTGACTGGGAACAGGGACTTTGGATTTTGGTATAAGATTAGACATAGATTCGAGTCGGTGTGCTGCGTGATTCCAAATTCCCTAGTCTTCGAATGCTTGATTATGTTGTGACCAACCCCATATTGACAGATTAAACCTCGCTATGCAACCAACCATAAATCCTAAGGTTTATCCAAGAAAGAAATATTTGATATGGACAGCTCCAAATGGTATGTAAATGGTATCATAAAATGTTTTGTCGGGCTCATCCAGTCGCAAAACGACTCTTCCCTCTAATCTTCTTCCCATACTTGAAAAACAAAATTGGGAATGGCATCATAGCGACGGTGAGAAAAGCCAGGAGACTCGTGGCCCACTGATCACCAAGCTTACGGTACATCTGCACGCCAAACAGCGGGAATGCGGCTGCAGATTACTGTACATCAGCCTCACATCCAATGAATATGACAGAAAAATGCAAGTAATGAAACAGAAGATGAACTTACCGCCAAAACTACTTCTGGCGAAACTATTGGCCGCTAGTGAAGAGGCTGCATATAATGGATATGCATCTACCAGGAAGGTGAAGATACCAGAGAACACGAGAAGAGTTCTGCATTGTTCCAATCGGTTAGCAACGCCAGATACTTTTGTCCTACCACCATATACGAGCAGAACACTGGGATTCGGTACTCAAGAGGCACAGTTTTGACGGGCTGAAGATGCGTGTGGAAGTATTCCTAAACAGGACTGGGACGCGAAATTATCTTATTGATGGAGCCTAGACTTGATGCAGGTACAAGTCTATAACTCAAATTTGACGCCACTGAACGGTCAATGCTGTCCGGGGGAGGGTTGATTTAAGCCAAGAGGCTTAAGAGCAGGATTGATGACAGGGAAAGGAAGTCTTTCTTACCCCATCCCAAATATAGTTGACCCAATTATAGGTACAATCCAGTGTACACTCGAATATGTGGTCCATGCAAACATGAAGAGTCCAGCAGGGACAAGGAAGGCCCCCGCAATAGTGGGAGGGAGTCGGTACTCCTGAATCACCAGTGAGTAACCAATTAAGAATGTTATGAGAGGAAATGGGGTGATTGGGGCGGTGTGAGGAGATATCAGGAGTAAATGGAGTACGTGAAACAAAACATGGTTGACAGCGGGAGGTGGGAAATCAAAGAGACGGTTGTCCTTACAGGCTCACTCCCCCCAATTTCTCCAGTTCTTTCTTCACGCTGTTTAATCAGTCGCGCGTAATTCTTGTGCCACAGGGGATCTGTCGCAGCACCGAGGACCATACCCATGAATATCCCCAAGAATGAGAGGCCGGTCTGGGACAACGTGAAGCCATGATTGCCCTCGAAGACGAGTGGGAAGGCCCCGAAAAATAGGTAAAGGATTCCCAGGAGTATGGCAGAGAATAGACAAAGATTCAGACACATTGGTTCGAAAATGAGTAATTGGCCTGGTCGAAGCAGAGAGTATCCAATAGTCCTGGGTATCGATTTGTTGGTCTTTTCCATTGGTGCTTTCCATCGTTCATCGCCAGTTTCTTTCCGCAATTTTCTAGCTTTGTTCCGAAGAAGGACCGGATGATAGGTCTCAGGGACGAGGAAGAAGATCATCCCCAGGTTGGCGAATGACCAGATGATGAGTACGTAAAATGTCCATCTCCAGCTCGTATACTGATTGATGAAGCCTCCGATTAAAGGGCCAAGAGAAGGACCAACGAATGGAGAAGCGGTATATATCAGCATAGGCAGTTGAAGCTGTTCCCTGTTGAACATATCGCCGACAGTCCCTCCAGCTACGGACAGGAAAGCACTTCCTGAAAGTCCGTCAAGGAATCGAGCTATCAGCATGGTCTGGATGTTGTTGGCCACAGCAGATGGAATGAGCCAGATGAGGAAGAAGCTGAACGAAACGAGGTATATAGGACGGCGGCCATAAAATTCAGAGAGAGGTCCTAGCAACATTGGTCCAAGGCCAAGCCCCATGATAAAGAGGGATAGGCCCAATGTTGTTACTTCCCTCGAGGAATGGAACTCCTTCTCGATTTGTGAATAAGTCGAAGTATAGATCGAAGACGTGCAGGTCCTGGTAAGTTTGAAGTCAGCAAGTGCTTTAAGTTCTGACCTTCTCCCGGCTGTATGGGGCCTCTCTGCTCCCCTTATTCAGCAGCCATACATCCAGAGTTTCTTCCACCGCAGAAGCATCTCCGTCCCTCCAGCTTCTAGCTCTCAACCTTTATTCGCATTCGAATAAAAAAGAGAGTAGCACTTACACACATAACGAACTCGCACTAACAATAAGCACCACAACCCATTTCCTCCCCAGCCCCATACTCCTCGGATTCGCACTATCATTGTTTCCTCCCTCCCACCGCACCTCATATGGGTCCTTCTCAACCTGCGCATCTTCCCCCTCAACATCGCCACCCTCGTCCGACACATCCTCAGGATCATCACATCCATACCCATTATTCGATCTTGTTCGGCTAACAGGTCGCAGAGATGTCGGCGCGCGAGCAAGGGAGTTATTTCGACTACGATTCTGCGAGGGTCCGTTGATAGGCGCGTATTCCTTCGATTCTTGGGGCTCGTAGACATCAGAGTCTGCTGTGCCGGTGGGAGAGGTCTCCCCGGCTTCCATTTCCTTCTCCTTCGTGTCGGCCATCTTGTACAGTTCCTCTCGAGAGGTATCCGCAAATTCAGCTTCAAAGGTGGGGTTCGAGCTCGGCGAGTTTTCGTATGTGCTTGAAAACGCGCTGGAAGTTTCAATCCTTTAATACCATATCCTTCCCTTCCCTCTCTTATCAATCTCTAGCATCAATGGCTCTTTCTCTCAATAGAGTGGGGAAGGACCCTTAAGACCGAGAACTTCGTAATGACATCTCGTCTTCCACCGCTGCCATTATTCACCCGATATTCAGCATTTTCTTTCGCCGAGCGCGAATCATAGGCTGCGCTGTGGAGAAGAGACCGGCTGTGCCACCCCTTATGTCGGCATGGTTTTGGTGATGGTGGAAGAGTTAATTGGTTGATGCATGGGTCGTTCATCGATGGGATTGAACAAGCTTTCATGAATAAGCTATGTCGATTTATCGCCGATGCAGGTCTTCTGGAACTCATCCGTAACTGTCCGGACCCCCAGGGCCGGTGTTGATTTGATATCCAGAAATGGAAATTGCCCTTTCATATTTTGAACTTCAGAGTAATTGTACTTGCCTTTTGACTCAGTTCTCAACATGATAATATTTCCTCTTTTCTTTACATCTTGCTTATCGACAAGCCGGTTATCGCTACCGAGTCCCGTCTCACTGCAGTTGGGAGGGGAAGCCCCGAACGATCTTGATCGCTTAAGCTCTTACCCGAGACTTCAACGTGTTCGACCTTTCCCAGTCATCAGTCATCTTCAACTCTGCGTTAAGTGCATCATATCCCAAGTTACCCGAGTCATCGCCTCAGGACGTCCCAATTCTCGGACCCATAGTCAGCCGTCCAAGTCCAGTCATGAGGACCGGTAGTCATCAAGGGTTGTTTTGAACCCGACAACTATCCTCACGATAGACAAAAAGTTTTGGTAGGCAATTTCGTAGGTATCAAATTATCATTCATTAATATTACTTATTCAGATCATCACATTTCTTTCTCTCATTTATCATATCATTGACCGCACCCTCGAAATCTCAATCTTTCATCCTTCAACGTCACACATCTAAGAAGTAAAAGTCGATCAAGTTATCAGCACAGCAGAACGCAGAACCTATCACAAACATTAGCAGCCATTCCTCATTGGCCCCTCAATAGATTACAACTCACCAATCTCCCCATAGCATAAGCATTAATAATCAACTGCACAACATCATACGTCACCCCCAACACACAAGAAGGTGCCCAGAAGCGGCAAAAAGCAATGAACATGAAAAATCATATTCTGTCCAAAAGTACCGTTCTTATAATGCCAGAAATCAAACAGCCACAAGCATCCCGGGAGCGAAATAGCCAATGACGCAAAACTTACCGAGCCGGTTAACGCAATCAGGTAGTTGAAGATCGGGACCGCTTCAGCGAGGAGGAAGGCGATAGAGCCGAGACCGAGTGTGCAGCTTAGCCATGTCCCCCTGTGGACCATAGTGTTCTTTTGCAGGTGGACGGGGTTGCAGAGGATGCGCACGAAGAGGTACTTCAAGGCGACGTGTAGGTAAAGACATGCTGAAGCCGATGAGACCGATCCCATAGGAGCCTTTCTTGATTGTTGAGCCGGCGGGTCCCAGAGAAGGAGAGGCAACCCATTGTCCGCACCATTTGTAAAATGACGAGAGAGAAAGATAGATATGCTGCCTGCAAAATAGCCAGCCATGAAGGTATACAGCGCCTTATTGAAATCCTTCGGCTGTCGCATCTCTTGAAATGCCCGGTAAGAACGCAGACGTTCCTGCAAAGGCACGAAGATGGTAGTTGACGCAACGATGCCAGCAACGAAAGTTGAGTGAGCAATAACGAAGTATCCAAGTTCAAATTCGCCGGTTTGGGGAGCAGCTGCGGGTGGTCGCGGGTTGTAACAGCGATGACAAACGACGAATACTGCGATGAAGATTGAGATAAAACTAGCCTAGGTGAGCTAGCCTATTGTGGAATTTGCGGACTGAGGCGCAGGCTACGACGATGATGATTGCGATGAAGGGCCACTAGACTGCAAGTTGCGTGGATGGAGAGGGTATTGAGCGCGATTGATACATTGAGGATACCGGAGCCGGCGCAGAGAACATATACAACGAGGAAGAGAGCTCCGAAGAGCTCCATGAGGACCACATCTCCCAAAACTTCAGACATATCGGCGATCGAGTGACATCCTAGATGGGAATTGCGAAAATTTCCTTGGACCACAGTAGTGTAGGTGTTGGGGGGCTCCCCATCCGATGACTGAAAAGGCACTACCGAGAGTTCCCAGAGAGAACATGGCGGCGGGGACGGAGAGGACGCCGTTGCAAAGATGACTATGGCCATTATCAGTATTAGAATCGTGTGGGTTCATTCCAGGAGACTTACCCTTCAACAAAATAACAGAAGCTCGTGGTCATCCGACGGTTCTGAAATCAACTCCATCGTGAGTCTTCTTGAAGACCTCATTCTTCTCTAAAGGATCCTCCACACCGCCATATGGCTCTACGGCACTGGGGCGGTGTCATAATGAGGCTGTCCCTTTTCATCTTCGGAACTGTTGTGCTTGATAGATCCACTTCTAAGAGACATGTTTGCTGCACTTAATTGATGACTTCAATATTGAGGTTGTAAGCAGGATTGAACAAGGAACATGGACTGCAAGGAGAGATTGAAAGATGGGGTGAGTGAGATATATTCCCAATGCTCAACCCTTTAGGAAAAGATACAGACTCTGAAACGTACGAACTCGAGATGAGGGAACAGCTCTCCAAAGAGCGTAAGTGTCGACTAAGAGATAAAATCTTATGATATGACTTGCGCAGAGATAACAGTTTCTCAGCATCGAATTGAATATGGCCCATAGGAGTGAATTCGGGATCTGATTGACATACAATTACTCCACGAACAGGATACAACTCCGCTTCACTTGGAGCTCTTATCGCTGTATCGCTGTCGTTGAGCTTATCTGCACGTAGAAACCGGGGCATTGCCCGTGAAGCATCGCCAATGGGCAAGAGCCAAGAATATGATGTTGATTGACAAAAGCCGGGAGGTGAGTTACACATGAATCCTTCCCGCTGACGGAGGCCATGGCCTTACCGTGCTGCTGGGTTGAGATGATCAAGTACCGATGAGCGAACTTGATCGAAGATTTCGTCTATCTGGTTCTGTAAAGGGTAAGAGGTACCGTGGTCGTAGATTTAAGGAGGGAGAGTTCGCGATAAAATTTGGTAGCAGGTTTGCTCCCGAGATTGTAGGGGTCTTAGGAGTTTATCCTAGGACCCGTGGTGTCCTAAGGGATTTGTCTAGGGAATTTTCTCCTAAGTACTATTGACTAGACAGATAGCCCAAGATAAATGACCTAGGACAAATGACCCGGGAGAAATGGCCTAGGACAAACGGATAAATGAACTAGGACAAATGACCTAAGAGAATGGCCTAGGATAAACGGCCCGGGACAAATGGCCTAGGTCGTTTGTCTTGCATTGTTTGTTTGGCATCACTTGTCCTAGGTTATTTGTTTTGGGGGGGGGGTTTATCCTGGCCCATTTGTCTTAGGCCATTTGTCCTGGTCACAACATAGTCCTAGGGGAAAATTCCTGGGAGACTATAGCTCCTAGGACATCACAGGTCCTGGGATAAATCTCCTAAGATCCCCACAATCCTGGGAGTATTATCCCAACCATCTGTCCTAGCCCATCTGTCCTGGCCCATCTGTCCTAGCCCATCTGTCCTGATTGGGGACAAGCGCCACAAGATTCTTTGATCGACACTAGAATTTCAGCCCATGCTGCTCCCAAACTCAAATATAAGAGCCTGTCTTAATTCAAACCAAATGCCTGGTGTGTTGGCGAATTGTCAAATAATAGTACAGTACAATCTTCATATAAGCATCCTTTAGATAAGCATACCTGACTAATAAGCATTGAGTTTTGGGTCCCCCTTTATTTTTAGGTGAGCCAATAAGTATACCTCGCTAGAAGCATATGCTTAGATAATTAGGATCCCGATCTTAAGATCGCACCTAATTCATGTAATGTAGGATTAGTGATTAAGAGCCTGTAATTACAAGGACCTAGACCCTATAATTATAGTGTCCGACAGCTTAAAGATAAGATTTAAGTAATTACTTAATATTAGGGACTATAATATCCGAACGCTTAAAATTACAGCAATTAATAGGCTATAACCCCTCTTGATCTTTAGGTCTTAGTACCCTTTATATCAGCATACCTCCCTTATAAGCGTAAGTTCCGTTTTTGGTTCCCGATGATATGCTTATACGAAGGTTGTACTGTATTACTGATGACAGTGGCAACCTTGCTACCTGCGTTGGAAATCTCTAGTAGTCAATTTATTAGGACTAGATATTACATTTGCTAATTCTTATTAGTATTAATGTATGTATTCCGTTACGTCACTTACGATCTGTTCTCATGATAGAGAGAACGACTGTTAATTAGTAGATCTATATGTAAACCAACGACTAGACTAGTGAATGAAGAATGCTATATTAGCACCGCTTATCTCTTTGTATTTATAGGCCTTCTTAAGTAGAGTGCGCTTCTGTCTTTGAGAGTTCTGCTTCTTGCGCTTTCGTGTAGGAGGCATAGTTGTTTGAGAAAGAAAATATATTTGGGAGGAAGATACCTTGCTATATATATTCTAGGGGCTAAGGTTTACATTATTAGTGTGTGATTAACAGATTTATGGCCGACAGAATTGCTTCTAAGATAGATTTGGCTGGTCGCCAAATTTTATTCGTTTCCTAGGAGTTATACGATCCTGGGGGAAAGATCCTGGGATCATATGAGTCCTGGGAGATATCCTAGGATAGCAGAGGTCCTGGAAGAAAACTCCAGAGACTGTTGTGGTCCTAGGAAAGAGATCCTGGGATCATATGACCTGTAAGGATGTTAGTTAGGCTCGTACAACCCATAACCCGGGTCAAAAGATCACAGTAACCAGCTGTCGCTGGTTATGCCTAATACCGTACTTATCCCTGGACAGCCGCAGAGATCACGCCCCGCGCACATGACTAGATGGCGTTTTATGTACGAGTGTGAAGATATCCAGCTTGATCCAAAATAAATTGAGAATATTTACAATGTACATCTCACAACTTCTCGCCGAGTGGCCACTGAAAGTAGGGTAGAGTGGAAACGGATGTACATATGCAAGTGAAGCCGCACGTCTTGCGCGCTCCCTGAATTGCTAAACCTCAAAGATTAATGCCTCAAAACTGTCCATAAAAATCCGCTGGATGGTTATAGTAGTAACTATTTTCCGGTTCCCTCTCATGTACACCAAACCCATCCAACAGCGCTTTCACTGACTCGCAATCCTCGGGGTTCGCATAGTAAACAGCGCCCGACATCTCCATAGCTTTGCACCGTTCCTCCATTGTATGAGCATTCCTCAGCCTCCAGGAACCCGGCTCCCTCCCCAACTCGTACCAATTGCTCTCCCTCATAACCCAAACTCCTCCATCTTCGGGCCATCCGAGGAGAAGTGCCTCTCTCTCCTTCGCTGATATCGGTCTCATTTTAGCATCCACCGCCTCTATGAATTCCGCATAACTGCTCCACCATTTCCCACCCGTCCGACGCAGTTGGCCACAGAACGCATCTTCTTCGTCGGCATTGGAAGAGCGCGGGGATGCCTCGAAACGTGACAAGTGAAGAAAGTCTAGCTCAACGCTGCTAACGTGCGTATTCACTATGATTCCCCCGACGCTTGGCCAGCACATGACTCTGTTCCAAACTGCAAGGCTAACTAGTTCGACGCGTTCGGTCGGCTCTTCTTGGAATGGTATATCCACATCTGGAGCGAAGGCGCTTTCCTCTCGTTTCGCGTTGATGGCTTTTGAGACTAGAGGAGTGAAGAACTTGAAGACAGATATCGCGCCGATGATGGCGAAGATAAATAGACCAAATGGTAACAACTTACTTGGAAATCGCGAATTCATGATGGCTGGTGCTTTTACGACGTAAAATAATTGGAAACGGGATCTGAATAATTGGGGATGCAACAGCACCTCGCTTAAGATCAGGCCAGTTGTGTCATTCTGCTGTCTGTAATCGTCGATTACCTCGTCCCTCCTACTACAGGTAAGTCGAGAACAACAAGCCCTATAACCCATCAATACACGCAACAGCAGGAGCCGCGTAACTAGGCCGATTAATAATTTGGTTAAAATTTCTGTCCGTTCTAGCAATTGGTACCTGGGTTTGACTGGATCCTCTCCCGGATATGTCGGAGTAGCGGGCTCGTAAGTAGGAAGTTGGCAATGGCTGGTAGTCACGGTTGAGAGTTCATAAGAATCTGACATGCTGGAATTGGAACTGGAACGAGAGAGAAGTGTCGTTTACGAGTCCGCGGAGTCGAAATTCGGATTGTTTGGAAGCAGATGGAGAGCTTGGTATCTGATGTTGTTGACCAAAGAGGAAGAAGAGGGTTCAGGGCTATGAAGAAGTTGAAATGCGAGAATGGACTTTGCTGCAAGGGATCGGTGAGAACGAATATGCTCTTCACCCTTGTCATCACCCTTACTCTCCCGAGTCACTATCAACCTCCTAGCCGTCTTCTCAAAAACAGGACAACACTCTCCTACCCCAGTTCCGGCCCGCTGCAGTGTTTCGGGCGTTGTGGATAGAAGGGTTCGGTTCCCCGCTTCCTTCCCCTTCTGCTCTTTCCTCTTCTCTTTCGTCCGCCGCTTCTTCATTATAAACCCTCCCTCTTCTTTGCCTTCCTCTGCATCTTTATCCACCTCTTCTCAAGTCTTCCTCTCCTCCCTCACAGCTGTTTCTATCCTCTTCGACTCCTGCAATACCAACTCCTTTATATATACTCAGTCCCGGGCTGATAAGGAAGAAGAAGGCAGTGGTCCATCGGGCTTGTGCAGCAGGCGCTGAGTTGTGGTGAATGTTCGAATGCGCATAGAGCGATAGGTTATACGATTAGAGGGGTTCGGATTTGGAAGGAGGGCTCTTTCAGGTACAGTCGAGTAATGGACGATAGGCGGATGAGACGAGAGGACGTCTTGTTTATTGAGATACTTCGATCAACGAGACCTGCAATTGGAAATACGGCGGATTTTGAGTGTTTGAAATTCTGAAATGAAACTTATCAGCCAAGCAAGGGGCAGACAAGAAGATATTGGTGGCTTATCACATCTCATTTCTACCACTTCTTCTATCTCCTATCACTTCCCAACTGTCCAACCGCCTGATATCGTCTCCTTATTTGACCCTTACTGTTGAGCATGCGATTCTGCCCAGGGGGGTTGACGGAAAAGCTGGCAGTGCATGCGGTGTGAAGACAGGGGAGACGGAGTGGGAACGGGAGCGGGAGAAGGTTGGTTTCAATGATGAGACAGCGGAGAGGGTGTTGGAGGGGAATGAGAATGGGGCAGCGGAAAATAAGAAGGGGGATGTAAAGGCATTGGAATTGGGAGGAGGGGATAGAGGAGTGGAGAGGAGGGCGGGTGGGGATCAATCGCAGCGCAGGGAAGGGCAGTGGACGGTAGAAAACAAAGGGTCCAGGGGAGGACGGTAGATGGAATACCGAGGGTCGGGGGATGGGACGGAATCTCCTCCACAACTACATGGCACACAACAGTAAAACTAGCACCACAAACATCGTCAACTTCGGAATATCCCTCCATGTCTTTGCTCGCTTGAGATTCATCCGCTCTCATGACAAAATCCATGCGAATGGGTTGAAGAAGGGCTTTGGTGGCTGCAGATGTTTGGTTGTGGTGAAGGCTCTGATATATTGCAAAGGGGAGGTGAGGTGAGTTGTTTGAGGTAGACCGGAGACTGGAGTCCGGGTTGGTCGGAGGAAAGGAAGGTAATAGGTGTGGTAAAGGGCGGACAAGGCGGACGGCGATGTAGGACATTTTGGTATAGAGCCGTTCTGCAGCAGTTGAAGAGAGGACTCAATTGGACCTTTTGAAAGAAGAATTGCTGAAAAGTAAAGATGCGCGATGAATTTAACTTGAAATTAGCCTCGCTGCAAGGAGGGTGTTCGTGGCTTGCACTTGCAGATCGTGGTCACATAATCACATCTCCATAACAAAAACCCAGTATAAGCATACTCCATTCAATCGCCAGCTCACGAGAGCATCAGGTATCTAAAAGCCAATACCCCAACGCACTTTTCGATGAAAATATCCACTCCGATGCTGGCTCACTAAGCAAACCCAAACCCCTTCGAATTCTCTAACGCCATCGCCAACTTCTGCCTCAGAACCTCCTTACTCGAGTACTCCGGCAGAAGCAAGATGCCATAGCAGGTATAACTGCTCGGTAAATGCCCATCGTCGACACCATTTCTTTGCAACGTGAACTGCAGATTTCGCATCCCGCCCACAGGCACACGATCACTGGCTGTCACAAACTCCAGCAGCTTCTTCTTCTCCTCCATATCGTACTTTTTGACAATGCTCCAGAAATCTCGAACTGTCTTGTGGGACGCTTCCCAGCCGATGTAGCGGGTTGCACGACGCAGTTCGGGGATGTCGATATCCTGGATGCCTTCGACCACGGATTGCAGTGTGGAGGGGTCAAAGAGTGATATAGAGCGGCGATCGATGCAGGAGAAGAAGCCAGACTTGAAGGCTTGAAACTGAGGTCGGATGGAGATGTCGGTCAGCCATTTGATGTAGTCGGTCACATAGCTGTTGCGGTTTTCATTCGTGACCATAGGTGCATCGGTTGGATTCGAGGAGTAATTTAGGTCGGAGAATTGGGGCCAGTAAGTTTCGGTGCCCATTTGGCGGCTAATTGGTTTTCCGAACTGTTCCACGCTGAACTCGTAGGTTCGGGCGAAGATGTCTTCTACTAAGCCATCTCGTTCATTCCATTCTAAAAGTGTTGTTAGGCCGTTGGCTAAGTCGGGCCAGCCGTCCGCAATGTGATGCAGCTCTGTTACATCTTCGTCAAGGAGCTTCCTATACAGTGCTTTGGGGAAAGTCACTGGTAGAGTCAGGCCATTATACACAGCCAATGATATGATCATGCCGATGAGTTCGAACTTCCAGAGAGGTTCAGGCGAGCCAGGTTGGAACCAAGTCATCTTGGTTCTATTGTCGATTGTGAAAGTGCCATAGTCAGGATTCAGAGCCTCCGAAATGGCTAGCCGGAAGAACTCTTGCTGAACTCCTCCAGAATCCAGGCCTTCTTCTCCACCCTCCTCGCCCAATCTGATCTTCAAAGGTCGCATCAACTCACGCTCTTCTCGCCTCCAAATTGAATTGAAGGTATCAAGAAGCACGTTATTGCGTCGAATCTCGAGTACAATGAACCTCGAAGTAGCAGTGCTTAATCGTTCGGACAGTCTTTGTCGACGATCATGATCAGTCATCAGGTTGCTTTCTGAGATTGTAGATCGCATCAGGCCGTGGGTTGCTTTTGCCGTTTCGTAGGCCTGGCTCATGCGTGAGTAGTTTATCGCGCGGAAGTAGGTCACCAGAGTCTTGGGTTGAAAGAGGTAGGGATAGTCGAGTAGATGGACCGTTCTTTTGTTTGATTCGAAATCGAGCCACTCAAGAGGCATATCGACAGGATCCAGACGCTGGGCGAAGTACTTAGTATAGAAATGGATATCACCAAGTAGTAATGACTTTCTGTTCTTGTCTTGTTGAATGTCAGTACAGTGCCATACTTTGAGGTGGGATCGACTCACAAATCGCGGCAATCATTGCCAGGGCCCCACCGAGAGGCCCTTCACTGGGGACTTCCGCAGTCCCTTCCCAATCCTGCAACATCACGGTCCTGGCCCAGTCGAGAATCAAAAAGGGAACCCTCTTTTCATGAAAATCCTGCTCGCTATCTGGGAAGTTGAGTATTGGAGGTGTTCCTAGATCAAGGGGCTTGAGGCTAGCAAGAACAGTATCGAGGATATCCGGCTCGCGCTTCTCCTCACTCCGAATGTTATGAAGCTCAAGCAATTCTCCGTATCTACGCCTGGTCGGTATCGCTGCGAAAACTCTCCGCGCCAACCTTAGGGCCAATTCGTCCGAAAACGCATCTTCGTATTGAAGGCAAAGGTCGACTGGTTCTGAAGAAGCGGAGTTTCTCCCAAACCTTGTCAATCCAGATGATCGGATTCGAGACATGTTTGCCAACTGCCTTGCGTCGGTCACAAGAGGTACTACCGCAATCAAAGCGTGAAGACAGATATTCAGAACCTGAGCCGCGTCAAAGTTTGACACGGATTTGTTAGATACGGCTTTTTGAGACTGAAATTCTTTGGCCCAGTCGGAGATAGGTTCAAGTTTCTCAGGGGGTAGAAAAAGCGTTCCTGCGACATTCCATAGACTATCAAGGACTAGAGACGGAGCAACTCTGGTCATTCGAAGCATCAGGTACCAAATTGTCTGGGTATCGAACAATCGCATGTCATCATTGCTGAAGGACCGTATCAGAGAATCGGGTTTGCAAAGCACGTCGAAGAAACCTTGTTCAATGAATGAACGCCACTGGTTTCTTAACGCGGATGGATAACCAGAACTCGCCTGTGGAGAGGGACGCCGTTTTAGAATTACAGCATTGCTTTGTCGACGCTTGAGCCCTTCATATATTCTCTGCGGTTGGAGGAAGTGTTTCTCGTCGGTGTCATCGGTCTGTAATATGTCGCATGCAAGGTCAATTACTTCGATGGAAAGACGGGAGAGCGACTGAGGTAAAATGGCGTCTTTGGTTGAGACAGGAGTCGAGGCGGGCGATGCCTTCTCTTCGAGTTTCTTCTCTACATCGCGGTGTTCTTGAGCGTCTACAGGTTGCGTTTCCCCATCCATGGTTGGTACAGGGACACTTGGCTTCACTTCGGGAAGGTCGCCATCAGACGACATCTCCAATTCATGTATGGGGTTTGGGCCAGAAGCATGCAACTGAGGACTGGTAATAACGGTCTGTTGTGACAATCTTCTTTTGGGTATGGCAGGGAGGATATCACGCGAGAGAGGTCTTATGTCAGGCGGATTGTCCTTCTTGGGTGAAATACTGAGTATGCCTTTCGGGTTTGGCGGGTCAATGGTCTCTGGCCGCTTTCGTACATTGGAACTGGGTATATGTGTGGCACGAGAACTAGAGGTCTGTTTTGAATCAGGCAAGCCTGTTGCTTTTACTTCGCCAGTGGTAGGAATCGCAGATGTTTGCGTTGATGGTGTCTTTGAAGGCCGTGTTGGCGTATTAATATTCCGTGTATCAGATTCTGCCGAAGAAAGGGATTGTGGGGATTTCGCTTCCTTCTCGCCAGCCTTACTTTCAGTATCGGGGGTGCCTTTCGGTCGGGGAGCTGGTGATGGAACTGAAATTGCGGCATCTCCACCCAATCGAATAGGGTTGATATCCCCTGACCTGGCCATCATCTCAAGATTCCGTGGCGTGAGCCATTCCACCATCTTGAAAGCAACCGTTCCAAAGACATTCTGCACGAATGATCGGTGATCCGTTGCAGGAGGCTCTTCCATGCCCGTCGCGACGGAGCCTCTCCCCACGTTCGACTTCCCATTTATCGACCTGGTATTCGACTCGACCTGATCATCACCATCTTTATGACCTAACGTTTTAAAGAGACGGACGGTCTTCGAGCAATGTTCAGCTCCATTTTGCGCCTGAGACGCGACGGCTTGTCCATTGGAGATGGCCTTCGTCTCAATGGCAGGAGAGCTTTGGCCACTTATCCTCGTACTTTTGGTGAAGGGGGGAAAAGGCAGATCGACGCTCGGGTTACGGCAGAGTCCTCGCTCGGGGTTGTCCTGTGAAGCCAGATATATCGCTAGTGTCCTCGCACTCGTTGCATTGTAGCGGCGAACTGGTGCACCCCGAGCAAGACGTTTCCTACAAGAGAAGCATGTCGATGTAGTACAAGATTTCGACTGGCAACCGTATCGAAGTTGAAGGATATATCTACCAAAGATGTCAGCAACGAAGAAAGGAGGGGAGAGCATGCAACATAGAACTCACCTCTCAACTAGAATGTTGAAGTTGTGTCTTCGACTTGCGCGGTGTATGGCATACACTCGTTTCGGGTCATCAATATCGATCGTAAGGCTTTTCAATTCGTTCGGAGCATCAATAGGGAGTCGTGGAAATGGCGCAGCCGTCCACAAGGCTCCATAAACATCCGCATCGTTTTCGGGGTCACGGTCATCATGGAGGCCTTGGGTATCTCGAGTCATGTCATTGATGATAGTTGTCGAGAAGGAGGTTGTATTAGACGGGTCCCCGGCGCGTTGATTGATTTCAAGGGACTGACTGATATTTTGGACTTGGGATGAATCTCACATCTGCCAGACGCGGATTCATCAGCCGCGCCGCCTTCAGCACGCCCGGAACTTACTCTGCTAAGCCGGATTGGGAACAGCGTGGATCTAAAATGACGCTCTTTTTAGTCAGAATTTGAGGGAGAGTCTTGCAAATCAAAAACCCCACCAAACTTTGAATTTTCGCCTGTGGCAGAATAATAAATATCAGAGTCACCTCACCTCATTTGTTCGAGCTTTCTGAAGCCCTGCCCTATGTTAGGTTGCACTCCCTCTCCTTGCCACACAATTCGTCGGGAATCTCTCCTCTTCTAGAGTTGTCCATACTCAAGTTTGCATTTCAAAGCAAATCTGGGGAGTAAGAAGGACCCCAGTGTCTTATCGATTTTCTCAGACACAAAACTCTCCGTTATCAGAATCCAACTTGCCGCAGACAAAATTCCTGGGAGACATTCTTTTCTGCACACAACATGGCTTCCATAGCTGCAAGCAGAGTTCCTGCTTCTGGCCTCTCGGCACAAGGAGATACTACTTCGACCCATCCATATACTTGTAATACTTGCCAAGTGGCGTTCAGAAACAGCGAACTCCAAAGAGGGCACATGCGCAGTGACTGGCAGTGAGTTTGGATATTTATTCTACCATCCTTGGATTATACTAACAACCTGGGCAGCCGGTACAACCTGAAGCGCCGTGTCACTTCCCTTCCGCCAATCTCTTCCGAAGTCTTCACCGAGAAGGTCCTCCAAGCCCAAGCCTCCTCGACTGCCGCAGCCACGAAAGCCGCCTACGAGAAGACCTGCACCGTCTGTGTCAGAACATACTTCAGCGAAAATGCCTACCAAAATCATCTAGGAAGCCAGAAGCACAAGGCGAAATTGGCGACAGTGGGCGATAAACACGACGATGAAACCAGCTCGGTGATGAGTTCTACGTTCTCTCTTGGGGAACCGACGGCGACCAACGAAGAGGAAATCGACTCGGATGCTGAAGAGGAGTTCAATGAGGTAGTCGAGGGAATAAAGAAGACGAATTTGAAGGACGTTCCTCCTGCGACTCGAAGACCTTCACGACCACACCACTCAGCGGAAATTGAGGACGATGCAGAAGCCTCTTCGGCAACTGCTTCCTCTATCACTGCGAATGGCGAGACACCTTCTTTAAAACGCTGTCTTTTCTGCAATTATAATTCACCATCTATCGAGTTGAATGCTGCTCACATGGAACGCATACATGGCATGTTTATTCCGGAGAAGAATTACCTGGTTGATTTGGACGGATTGATTGGTGCGTTGAACGAGAAAATTTACGAGTACCACGAATGCTTGTATTGCGGAAAGCTCAAACCTTCGGTGTTTGGTCTTCAGACACACATGCGAGACAAAGGACACTGCAAGATACCCTTCTTCACGGAGGAGGAGCAACTGGAGATTGGCGATTTCTATGATTTCAGTAGCACCTATTCAGATGTAGATGAGGAGCCGGATTCCGAAGAGGCTTTGCCAGGAGAAAAGAGTGGCGGCGTCAAATTGGGAGCCAAGCGTCAAGCGAAGACTACGGACGAAGATGGAGATGAAGAAATTGAGGAAGGTGATGGATGGGAGACCGACAGCTCAGAATCGTCATTGGATTCAGCAGACCTCACAGCAGTTCCTCTTGATGACCGAACAGAGCAGTACGAGAAGCTCAGCCAACACCCTCACCACTCGCATTCAGATCCACGACCCCACCGAAATAAGGATGGCTTCCATTCTCACGCACACAAGCATGCCCATGCGGTGTTTTACTCAGACTACGAGTTGCATCTTCCTTCGGGAAGAACAGCTGGCCACCGGTCTTTAAACAAGTACTACCGTCAGAACTTGCACAGCTATCCATCACCTGCCGAGAGAGAGGAACGACTTGCCATTGAAGCTGCGGCAAGTTCTGATTCAGAGGAAGAAGAACAAGATCAACGAGTTGCACGCCGAAATGAGCGAGAGCGGGGCAGAGCTCTTACCAGCCGTGCAAATGGCGGACTGGGAATGATTGGCGTGACTGCCGAGAAGAGAAAGGAGGTTCAGGTGGCCGAGAAGAGATCGCGAAAGGTCGAGGAGAGAGAGCGACGCAAGTTCCAGTGGGGCAACAACAAGCAGAGCAATTCTCAAAAGCATTTCAGAGTAAGTAACCTGAGCCTTAAGCCTTGGAACCTCCTAACGTTTTATAGGATCCTTTGCTCCAATGATCGTGGAATAGGGGCTTCGGTGTGTTTTGCTGCATATTGCTTTTCACCAGGAGTTTTTATTCAATGATAGATTTTTCGACTCATGATTACGCATGAGACTGTCGATTAGCATAGGGAGGAGCATTCAGAATGGCGTCCAAATTCAAGATATCCCAATTGAAAGAATGAAATCCAGAACAGAGTGACATTTCAATCAGGCGGTGGGGATTTGTCAACGCGACCGAATACGGTAAATCTAACTTAAAATTGAGAGATTGGACTTTACAATGCGTGTCTCAAGCCAAAGCTCGTGAATAATTATTCAACACCTTCCTGAATACCGGTAACATTCAAACATGCACCTTCCTAAACAACATTGTTCGTCGAGGGATCCGACGCAGGATTTGCGCCTCCCCAGCAGCTAGCAAGGGTAAACGCCAAAATAACCGCGGACCGTTCTGATCGCATCCCTGATTAGCGAAATCATCATCCCAAGATGGACAATTCAGAGACCCCCTTTGAATCCAACTTCCCAGAATTCACTGTACACTGAAATTTTCACATCTCGTCACTTTCAAATCTTCCATTTTTCCTCCCCTCCGAGTCCCACTCACGATCTCCTCTATCCAACTCTAGAACCACCTCAGCCAATGCGACAATAAAGGAGTAGGAGCGCAAGAGCAAAGATGGCCGAACAAATGGGAACCCCTGGATCGAACGCCGACACCTCAGTAAACGGAGGCAAAGCAGGAGCGCCGAAAGATAAATCATGTCCGTTCTGTCATCAAGCCTTCACATCTTCGTCACTAGGACGCCATCTCGATTTATACATAAAGGAGAAGAATCCAAAGCCTGCAGATGGGATCCATGACGTTGATGAGATCCGGAAACTGCGAGGAGGAATTACGAGGAGACAGCCGAGGAATTCTACTTCAAGGAGAGAAGACTCGACACCAGCGGGGACACCTGGCGCTCAGGAAAGGAGGAGTCCTGCCACTGAGTCGGAGATGGGTGGGAAGAAATCTCCGAATTTGAGGAGGGAGAGTGGTGCGGCGGATATGTTCAATCATAATGGAAAGGCGGGATTTCATATCAACCAGGCGAGTTGGGAAGCTACTGGAGTGATGAATAATATTCCTATTACGAGGAATGGGAGTTCGGTGCAGAGTTGGGATGGAGAGGATAGAGATAGCATGAGGAGGCTAGATGGGAGGAATAGGTCTGTTAGCAAGCAGATGCTTGCCAAGACTACCTTTGAGCAGAAGCAGAAGATGATAGAGGCACTGGACAATGCAAAAGCAGCAGAACTAGCCCTGAGAGAACTGCTCGGCTCCCTCCGAGCAGCGAAGTAAGTAGCCCTTCCTCTATTCAAGTCAAATACTAACATGAGCAGACAACGCATAGATGGCCCCTCAATCTTCGACTACGATCCCCTGGCCCTCGACTTCCCGGCCCTCACACTGCACTGTCTTCCTCCACCACCAACACTATACCAATCGACACCCCTTCCAAATGCCACATCCTGGTCCATCCTCCCACCAGATGACCAACAATACCAAGCGCTTCGTTCACACTTCTCCTCTGAATTCCACCGCTGGCGAGTCTCCTGCGCCATCGCAACCACTGCCCCCCAAGACGACCTCTCCTACCCCCCTCCACCAACACTCTTCCCCAACTTCGACGACCCAACCGAAATCGCCCAACGCGCAGAAGCTGAGGCCTCAGACCTCGAAGCTAAGATCTCCGATCACTTGCACCAGATGTTCGCGCACTGGACATCCCTCTCAGCCCAAAAACGCACCGAAATCTGGACATTAGAACTAGCCCGGAGCGTGGGCCGGAAATCAGAAGAGGTGCAACGACTGAAGAGGGAGAAGGAATTAAGCCGGCAAGAAACAGCACATTTGAAACTACAAGTCGATGAGCTGAGCAGACTGCAGCATCCTAGAGAATTCAAATTGGTGCCTCCCAGCACAATTCCCTTTGATAGCAAGCTTATAGCTGAGGTGGGGGAGAGGGGCATTAAGCAAACTGGCATAGGCTGGAATCTTGTTGATCGAAATGTACATCTTGATACCGTTATTGAACGTGCTATTGGGCGCTGGAAGGGAGTTGTGAAGGAAGCGAGAGGTGCTGGTCCTAATTCTGGGGGTATGGCGGCCCAGCGATCCTTGAGCGGAGAATCGTCCACACCTCTGCAAACCCAATCGCAAAATTGCACCCCAACCCAACCACAACAGCACCATCATCTCTCGCCCACAAAACCTAATCCGCTCTCCAACTCGAATTCGAACGCAAATGCGAACTCGAATATGATGAACACGACAATGACGAACGGGACTGATGATATGGGGAGTGATCAAGATGCTGACGCGGACGCGGACATGGAGGAAGATGACTCGTTCGTGGAGATGACGGATGTGGGAAGGAGAGCTCCTGAGGCGCCGATGGCAACGGCGGCGAATTTCAGGTTGAGTAATGGGGATGAGCAGAGGAATCCGACAATGGATGGGTTGGAGAATCAGACTTGTGTTGCGGGGTATGTTAGAATTGGTGCTTGAGAATCTGCCATTCCTTGCAAGCCCTCGCGTGGTGAGGTAGCATTACTGGGCTGTATTGAGATGACGGATGGAGGGGCGAAGAGATGTGTATGATATGGGTTGTGTGCAGATGACGAGCTGAAGGGGGAGTACGCTGCGGATGGGAGAGCGTGTTCATGAAGGAGGAAGCCATGTCGCAATGGAGACGAGTTACATAATGTACGAATGATGAGCGCATTGGGGGTTGTCATGATGGGACTGTATTATACCATTTGGGGGAGTTTGGCATCGCATTTTTTGCATAATTCCACATTCTCTCCATCTACCCTTCTCCTTCTCCTCGTGAACCATCCTCCTCGCTGCCAGATTCTGACAAGTGTCAATATCCTCATATCGATCAGCCCTCCAGCCAGTTTGAAAGAATGTCGTTGATACTGTGTTTAGCATATGGTGCCTCTCGACAATCTAAACTCCCTGAATCAACGAACTCCTCAAACCAATCCTCCCATTCGTCCAATTCGCCGTCGCCGCGGGACTTAGATACTTCGGGCATTGCTGTGTGGCATTGGTTGGGAGTCTATGGGTTGGTGATCGTTTAGGTCGTGGAATGATTGGTCACTTTGAGGAGTCATCGACGATAAGCTCAGGTTTGGTACGCTGTTCAAACCATCGCTAGATTGCGTGTGGCTCGGATATGAAGTCCTGTCTCTGGACATGCTGGGGTAAGGCGGGCTTAGACTCGATCTAGTATTAGGTTTGTGTTGAAAATACGGATTGTTGTTGAGGGTGGCAAGTGCCTCATTGTCCGACAGGAGTAGATTGTCGTTGGGGATAAATTTCGCTTGCTGATAGAAATTCGGAGCAGTTGACCTCCGGTATTAACGTTGAAGGTCTGTGATGCGTAATTTGGCTGCCAGAAGTTCTCGGGAGGTTGGAGATCGCGTTGATAGTAGTCTGCGGGTTGAGCTTGGTGGTTGGGAGGAGACCTGGGACACTGTAAGGTAGGGAGGTGTGCTTGTACATACGACGCTCCTCTCCTTGAATACGGAGTAAAATATGGGGTTGTGACTGCCGAGCGGCAGTTGGGATGGAGGGGAGAAAGATCACGTGTAATCATGAGCTTAAAGCAACGTGAGCAGAAAACCGGATAGCCTCCAATCATTAGAAATGTTCTCGGCTCTAACTGCCTCTCCGTGCATTGCACGGCCACTCACTATGGCTCACTCTTATTGCCTCAGGTATAGCATCACCTTGTCAGCGACAACTGGATGCCCCGAGCGCAAGGGCATCACTTCACTCGCATCGAGTTCCGGCATCCCCAGCACCCCAATACGTTGGTCAACATACGCGGGTGGCGGGAAGTTGACGAAGTGTAGAATCTGACGACAGAGTGCCCCGGACACTAAACAAGGGCGATGCATTCACCTCGTATTCCATATTGTCTCATTCGCACTTTGATTTTCGTGAGTGTTGTTTACGACAGGAAGGTGCCTCGTCAGGCCTGAGGAGGGTCAGTGTCAAGATGTGTGCGATGATTTGCTGCAACAGCCGTCGCCTAAGCGCTGGGCTTAGAGCTAGTCATCTTAGGTCTAGCGTCTGAATTCAACAGTATTGTTACCTTCGCAATTTGATCACGTAGAGCACTGCAGACGTTCTGGAGGATCGTTGTGCCAGCCAGCTCAATGAACTATACAAACCCCCACTCGTGCCAGCATTGCGAGAGAATTGTTCTCTCGCGCCCAGAGGAGAATCCTGAATTGCACGAAGGCTCGGAGCCTAGGCAATCTCTACTTCAACTGAGAGTCCTAAGGGCATTGCTTGATGAGGACCCCAACCTCAGATGTCTTGCAATATGGTCACGTGATAGACGAAAAGGGTAGGAGAATGTGATTGGATTATTAAGGTATAAAGATACTAGAAATACTGAAGATGCTGGAGATTCTAAAGAACAAACCAAGTACAGCAGTCTGTACTTATAGACAGGAATCCTCCCTATGACTTCATGGGACGCGTCACACAGTTACGCCATGTGATGGCATGTGACGCCATGTGTCTCAACAGTCAGCACCGAGAATCCCGAGTCACTGATTACTCGTTCCAACAAGATGGTTGGAGCGGACATTCCTTCTCGAGGTCGACCCGGAGCACTTGGCCTGCTTTGTTTCCGACGGGTGCCTATTCTATAAATTTATCTCTACTGGATTAGAGATATTGCATAAAGAGCGGGAATACAACAAAATGGGAGCCGATCGTCGCTATCTTGAGCGGATAAATAGTGGTGCAAACCAAAGACAAGCTCGCCACTTGATTGGCGTCAAGCTAGAGGATGATACTATCAAGATCAGTGTTCCCTACGATCCCAAGAATGGTGATACAGACGTCTTAAGAACACCCCAACTTCTTCACAACTGCGTTTTTCGGGTTTTCACCGAAGAAGGTTAGTATATTTTTTGCTACATTCTCCATTGAACTTTTGGCCCTGCTAGAACCTCACCAGTGGCAACGGTGGTCTCATTGTAGCTCAAGGAAACAAAAGTCTAGTGCCGATATGTGTATGTCGAATGTGTTTTTTCCTAACATGTCAGCCGCTTTAAGACATGACGCTGAATACGAAACTTACCGATATCAGGAGGTCCTGCAGCCGAGAAGTTCGAATCGATAGCAGGCATAAATATATCATCCGAGCAGTCATTCGCCCGAGCACGCAATTGGCTGGAAAAATGTGTCCAAAATCACCCCGAATGTTTTCACCTTACAAGAACGTTCACTCCCACCAGGTTAATCAAGATTTGGACCCGTCAAGGCAGACGGTTGATTCGGTTAGAAGAGTCGGATGGAACAGAAGTACGGTACGCGGCGTTATCCTATTGTTGGGGGGAAGAGCAAGACGTACAGACGACGATACGAACCTTTCCTCGCCATCGGACGCGAATCAATTTTCAAGATCTACCGCGAACTATTCAGGATGCAGTGATAGTGACAGAGAATCTTGGTATCCAGTACCTTTGGATTGATGCTCTCTGTATTATACAGGATGATGAAGAGGACAAAGCACGGGAAATCGACCTCATGGGACACGTCTACGAGAGCTCCGAAGTCACTATAGTAGCATCGAGGGCTAAAAGAGTCCAGGAGGGATTTCTGCAGAGTCTTTTGCCGTATGGATGTGACAGGCCAGACTGGGTCTTCAAGATGCAGTATCGCGACCTTACAGGCCAACTCAGCCCTATGATCATAGCTCCGAAAATTTCCGGAACTCCAATAGACTATCTATCGAAAAGAGCATGGGCTTTCCAAGAACGTCTGTTCTCATATCGAATCCTGGAATACAGCTCAACTTGTGTGCATTGGTCTTGTCAGTCACAACGCGATTGTGATAGACAAGGCGGCAAGTGCTCCGCTCTTGAGTTTAAAAAAGGCATCGAAATCCCCCGTGGGCTGCCGGATCGCAATGCAGCCGTCACTATGGAGACGTGGTATGAGCTCGTCGATACGTTCTCGCAAAAGTCGCTCACTATTGCTAAGGACCGCCTTCCAGCCATAGGAGGTATTGCCGAGCGCTTTGGCATTCTGTCAGAAAATGAATATCTTGCTGGCATTTGGCGATCATCTCTACCAAGCGGGCTTCTCTGGCTTGTCGATAGCTTTGTGATCCCATCGTATCAGCCGCGTCCTTCAACATTTCTTGCTCCATCATGGTCTTGGGCATCCACCTTACTGCCAGTCAATAACCGCATTTATGTCGGCCATGGAGTGTCTAAGGTAGACGTGATCAGAGTCGACATAGGATATCAAGCGAAAGGAACTACTTACGGGGACGTTATCTATGGACATCTTACGCTGCGGGGATTCATCACACCGGTTTATTGGAGATTGCCTAAGGAAACGGAGCAATATCAAAGCAACGGTGAAATTACTAGAGCCTCTCTTTATCCCCAGTGGAGTGGTCTTTCCATAGCGATCTCCAGAGATGCAGTAGAAACGAGCCTACTAGCAGATGGCACAGACAGAATCCGCGCCTAGCTGTTGGTTCTCGTCACAAACGACGATATTACTAAGGTGACTGGTCTGATTTTGCATAAGCATTCTGATCAGAAATATTCGCGGTTGGGGGTCTTTGACATTCCCTCTTGTCTGGCGGATCAGAAAGAGTACCCTCACATGGCTCGCGGATTCTTGGAAGGCAATCCAGAGGAAGTCACAATTATATGAACTAGCAGTCAAGCTCCGGATTGCGCGCATATAGAGGAAGGCCGTGCAAATGACACAGGTGTTCTTCATGATTGGTTTCCAGTCCTCCTATGCCGGGTTCGGCGGACCCGGCTGCGCTAGTCGCTCCTGAAATCATGCTTTCTTCAAAATTGAGCATAATTTCGATTTGTGTTCCCTCGTATTTATGTATCAGTCCGTTCCCGTGTGCTGGCATCGCACATCTCTCAATTCACGGATGCATATGTCAACTCGGTACTGTATAGTGACTTGGGACGTGCTGCCTAAAATGCTAACAGGCATTGTCGGGCAAGACTGCTACGCCACAGTGTATAACCTCTACATGAACTCGTATCCGCGCTTGATAAAGGTGCGACGTGATAGGCATCAATCAGACCTTGAGTTAACAGAGACCTAATAAACAATACACCATGTCTTCTTCTTCTGTTGTCTGGCGTTGTTGTCAGATGAGCTGGTTGCTATGGCAACGGTTGTGCACACATATCTCGGGTTCTGGCAACCCTCCAATTCTTCTCTCCTTAGAGGTCTAAGAGATATCAATACATACATGATTTAGCCATACAATATCGTCTGATTCGACAGTTGTACTGCCCATCCTCTCCGCTCAGCTATACTGAAATTAGAGAATGGATTTCTTTGCAGAGCCTGAATTGGAATCCCAGTGATTCATGAATTAGCTTTTCTAGTGACCTTTTATCACCTAATCGCTTGCCCTCTTTAGAGAAGAATTCGACTACTGTCGGGGCAATAAGTTCTTGAAGCGTCCAGCCTCTGATAAATCATCTATTATCCCGAAAAGCGGCTTTCCATAGTAAGACTGGCTACGAAAAGATCAAGTTTTGTGGAGAATAAGCGATTAGAGAGGGCCTATGATACTTCTAAGTGGATATTTGCTATATTGATAAGTTAGATTCCACCGAGCTTATAACGGCTATTAATTCTATGTTTCGCAAATATCGAAATGCAAAGAAATGCTATGTGTACCTCGCGGATATTAACCACTGGCTATGACGCAGATATTTAGGCAAAGTAGAGTACATAATATCATTTTCTCTACAACCCCTCGTCCAGCACATTGCACTTATTAGAGAAATCATTCACATCTTAGGATCCTGAGTCTTCCGTTATGTTTAGACAGCATACCTGCTCCTGTGGGTGGACGGATAAGCTGATCGAACTGCATGATATCCCGCGTGACTATGACCAAAATTCTCAAATATTGGCAACTCTTCCTCCGTTTCGAAGCCCCTCAGCATGTTTCGTCTAGAGTCGCGTTTCATCACATCATATTTTGTACACGGCCTGAAAGCAACAAAATTAGAGTAGCAATGCTCGATTATAATTGCACTAAGTTGGGTAAGAGATGCATGTAAAAATATCACCCTAAAAGCCTTAGATGTGATGATGAGTGTCATAACAGTCAACTCAGCAGCTCAGAAAGAAGGAATTAATGCCGCGAGTGACAGACGATTAAAAGCAAGCCGCTGCAACCAGTGACGGGGAGGAGCGAGCCCCCCTTAAACTTCCTGGATGTTGACGACCTCACCGTAGGCGTCGAAACCGAGTCTCTTCTTTGCGGTCGATGTCTTGACCGGGTTCTTGGAGTTGAAGATTTCGTCGAGTTCCTCGAGCTGCGTGGCGTGTTAGTTTTGGTTTCAAAGCTTTTGAGGGGATGGAGTGGAACTTACTGTGCGGTTCTTGGTCTCCGGAATGAAGAACCAGATGACAGTAGCTTGGAATCCGCACCAGAGGGTGAAGATGATGTAGGTGTGCCATCCGATCTTGGCCATGGAGACGGGCCAGGCGAATTGATTCAGCATGCCAGAGGCGGAGGTAGCAAAGCCAGAGAAGCCCATACCCTTGGCGCGCATCTCGAAGGAAAGAACTTCAACGGGGTACAGAGCTTGCAGAGGAGTGAACCCGATTGAGTAGACGGCACCGAAGATGAAGATGAAAGCAAGGCAAGCTGTTCCGGCGCTCTTATTTGTGCCTGCGGTTCCACCAGCGGGGATGGATTCTTGGTAGAGAGCAGAGGAAACGGTCATGGCAAGCCAGACGATGCAGCAGCCGATGTTGGAGAACAAGAGCAGCGGGCGACGACCAACGCGATCGACCAAGTTGGCACCGAATAGCGCCCAGCAGAATTGTTGGCAGTTGTTGATGAGGATGACGTTTGCTTGTCCGATGTTGCCATCGATGCCAATGGTGTCCAAGACCTTAGACATGAAGTATGACAAAACCGCATTACCAGCCCATTGACCGAAGACGCTGATGCAAACGTTGCAGAAAAGACGGTAGCAGGTGGATCTGTTCTTGAACAGCGCGCGGTAATCCCACCATCGCTTGTCGGCACCGTCCATCTCCAACAACTCCTCGTACTCGTTCAATTGAAGCTTGACCCACTCGCTGTCCGGGTTGCCATTCCCGTGGAACTTGGTGAGCATAGCCTTAGAGGCCTCCTGCTTGTTGTTGACGTAAAGCCATCTTGGTGATTCGGGAAGAAAGTAGGCTGCGAGGAAGATGATGCTGGAGAACATGAGCTGGACCCAGATGACCAATCTCCATGATACGTTGCCGCCAATGTTGAGACCTCCTCGTGCTACACCAGATGCGATGATGGATCCGGTGAACCTACACAGAAGTGTTAAAGTATGACAACTTGAAATTGTGCAAATATGGATCTTACCAGAAGCAGTTAAAGATGGCGGTGACGATACCTCGGTATGCTGGGTGGGAAACTTCCACAACATACATGGGACCGGCCGCAGACGCAATGTTGACACCGAAACCGAGCAAGAAACGACCACCCATGAACTGCCTGACACCTTCACTTTGGGTTGCTACACCTTGAATGATGGTACCAATGATGATACAAAGGCATCCAACCCACATGCCGAATCGTCGTCCGAAGGTATCGGCTGCGGGACCAATGAATGGGAGAGATACAACACCACCAATTTGGTACATGGAAGTCACAATACCAGCCCAGATACCCGCATTCTCTCCGTGGTAGTACGTCAAAAAGTTCTGGTTGGCGAGAAGATTGTTGATCAATGATCCGTCGTAACCGTTCATTGTTGCGCAGAAAAATCCGATGAAACAAGCTATGTAGAGCTGGAGAGTTGCGGCTGTGAATGGCTTCGGGGGTTCCTTGAGCATTGCCTCGTTGAAAGCCTCATTTCCCGTGATGATCTTGACCTCGACTTCGGCATGTTTCTAAGCGCAGGAAATTAGCAGACGTCGATTTGATGTGGAATTTTGTTGCCCCTCATACATCATCCAAAGCAGTGGGAGCCGCCTGCTCGACCACCTCGTGTTGTTCGACTGCCTTCTCAGCCATAATGATCGTTGACTTTCAGACACAACTTCGAAATACTCTGGTGTCGACGTTACCAATCGATGGCTGTCTGCCAGAAAATGAATGGAAGATAGAGCCTGAGAAGAAAATAAAGAGAGATCTGTATCCTTTATGTATTTATTCCATACATCTGATCTGGACCCTGTTGATAGCCATCTACTGGGTGCAGCCATCAAGGGGTTTCCCCCAGTTCTACCAGACGGGAGAAGGTGAGGTGTCGGCCCAAAGTAGTCTAACGCCTATCGTTCCCCCGGATTCTCGGGCAGCATCTCCATCAACTTCCCAGCTCTCGATGCCAAGGCAAATTGGCGGCCAGGGGCTGGATTGAGTGCAGGGCGAGAGAGCAGTCCACAAATGATAGCGACTCGGTTAAGTACCCCTCACAAACGATAGTGCGGCGAAGACGATTCCCTCTTGATACCGACCGGGGCCTCCCGCCGCTTCCCATCTTAACAATGAGGCGCTTGCATTTAGGAGACTACTCCGAGATTGGAACAATTCTTACGGAGCTCCTGGCCCGTGGCCCGAAAGGGCCGAAGTCTAGGTGAGCTATCCCAGCCCTCTGGATCGAGCCATTCCATTTGACGAGCGATCATTTTTGGAATGCGGTCCCTTCATCTCCAGCAAATGGTCGTCCCGACGAACCATACCTCGGAAGTGGTTGGCGCTACATCGGCTCGCTTTAAATGTACCTGACAGCTCATCTATCTCGTCGTCTATCCTTTTTTGGGATGGCTGTCAAACCCTCGGCGACAAACAAAAAGTACTTGCAGTGGTGGCGCAAAAGAGAGCAAGTGAAACACAAGCGACAGGCGAACGATGGATCCCTCGACGGCAGAGTCGATATCACGTGGCAAACCTGAATGCACGTCGTGAATTCAACCAATCAGGCAGTCACAACCTGTTCCCCAGCCTTTGATGCGATTAAAAAAAGGGGGCTGTCGCTTTTATTGGAATCTGTATCGTTCATTGGTTTGTGTGTCAATAAATCTCCTACGGTAGGCGTCCCTTCAGAACCGTATCAAACCAACCATATCCTGGTCCGATGGAGAGTCTCGTGGTTCCTGTTTGATCCTCCAAAATCATATCATTTTGTTAGTTTCATGCGGGGTAGATTGTCTGAATGATTTGCAAAGTTTTCCTGTTGGTAGGAAGTTGACAGATTGACAGAGTCGAGACTCCGTGGTTCGTGCCCTCAATCAATTTTCTGGAAAAGTTCTGCGGAGGATAGATTAAGGACGCGAGAGCACACTACGGATTGAGGACATAGCCTATAGCCCTCCTTTGGGGGATACTGACTTATTCATTCAAGGCGCGCTCTTTATCGACGCGGTGCAGGTCGCGTGTCTTGCGTTATTTCAATCTGGGTGATACCTCCTTTCTATCATGTGCCATCTACAGTTGCAACCTCCCACGAAAATTATATCGAGGATCGCCATATCACTTGGAGTCTCCGAGGATGAGCGTCGGAAGCTCCGAAGACGAGAAACGACGATCCGACCATCAGCAACTTCGCAGAGGTGGCTATCAATAACACCAACTCGAAAATGCCATTTTCGAGCTGCACGGTAAGCTCTCGTGGCGCAAATAGGCAAGTCGATAAAATACTCACGACATCCTCACTTCGTACCACCAAACCACTCGCTGTGCTCTTCGATCCTTTCCAACTGATGTCAGATTTCGTAATTACGCTGTTCCTGGTCAAAGATCCACAGTCACGTGGCTTGGAGATCTGCGGCCTTCTAATTTACGAGCAAACAAATCGCTTGTCACTTGCTTGCGATGGGGATACCGCCCGCATAAGACACTATTACCTTTCAGGGCGGTGATGAGCATAGGTTTTTACTTAGAAGTCTACCAAAGTTACGAGCTTCAAATTGCTCGTCACTCGCTTGCGATGGGGAGACCGCGTGAGTCAGGCGGTGATGAGCATGGTTCTTTACCGAAGCCTACTAAGGTACGGGGCTGAACTAAATGCTGTGGACTACATAACGATGGTCAAGTCGACGTCGTCCGATGTGTTTTGCAATCCAGGGTAGCTGAAGACATATCATGTTGTTTTCTCTTCTCCCAAAAGCTCCCTTCACCCCGCTCTGAGTCTGCGTCATGCGTTTCCAGGATCTGGCCTCCTTGGCCTCTCTTCTACTCACCTCGTCTGCAATTACAATCCCACAGCCTCGCTCAAATGGCCTCCCGCTTCCCTCCCACCTCGTCTACCAATTCCCCTACCCGACCTGGGTCGAAAATATCGCCGTCAAATCAACCGGGCAGCTTCTCCTAACAATTGCCACAACACCCGATGTCTACTACGTCGATCCCGCCTCTCCCGCAACAGCAACACTGATCCACCAATTCCCCCAGCTCGGTGTCGCAGGGATCACCGAACTCAAACAAGACCATTTCTACGTCCTCGGCTCGAATTTCTCGCTCGCCACCCTCTCCTTGGGCCTCAACACAAACTCCGTCTACTCCATGGATCTCTCCTCCTACATTCCTTCGTCAAATACCGGCGCAGTCATCAAAAAGATCGCTGATGTCCCGCAAATTGATTTTGGAAACGGGATGACCACTCTCGATGTGGCGAAAAACCTCGTCATTATCGCGGACTCAATTATGGGTGTTGTCTGGATGTTGAATGTCCAGACAGGCGAATACAGCATCTTATTACAAGAACCGGAGATGGTACCGCCTCCCAGTACAGGATTACCGAGTTTGGGAATCAACGGAGTTCGAGTCCTGTCTAAAGATGCTGATACAGTGTACATCTATTTCGACAACACGAACGCCCATCTCTTCTGCCGTGTCCCTGTCTCCCTCTCCACACTTAGCAAAATCGGCCCGGTCGAAATCTTGGCGAATTTGACATCCCAAGGTCTGACAACAGATGACTTTGCGTTGGATGAGCAGGAAGGAGTCGCATATTTGGCTTGCCAACAGAATCAGGTTCTCAGGATTCCACTTGGGGGAGGTCAGGCGGTCAATGTGTTGGGAGGACTGAACCAGACGGTTGTGGCAGGTCCGACGAGTGTCGCGCTCGCAAGAGGCGACGGGTGCGAGGGTACGATCTACGTTACAACGGAGGGGGGGTTATTAAGCCCCGTGAATGGTACGTACACGGAGGGCGGGAAAGTGGTGGCCGTTGATACAAAGGGATTGAAATGGTAGGGAGACGAAAGTTTTGTATCAACTCCCTCGTATGTCTGATCTACATTATTTTAGATAATACTTGAAACTTTTTCTCTTCTTTTCGGCTCTCTACATTGAGGCTATTTGGTTACCAAAAGTTCTATTTGAGACGCAGAAGACTTCACGATCAGTCATGTGATGCTATTCGGTCTAATTCATGCAGCAACTCTTCATCCGAGATTTCTAAGAGGCCAACTTTGGCTCCTGAAAACGGATACTTTCCTGCATGTGGCAACCGGTATGGATGGCATGACATGCCGAGGGATGTGCAAGATCTAAGCGCAAGTTTACGACCCCCTTAGCTCCCCTGCCGCAATTGCATATTCTCATTCTTTGCACGGTTCTTGTTGCCAACCTCGTTTTAGCTGTCGTTACTGCTTTTAATGGCGATTCACTTATAGCTCCCATTGGATTCAAGGGAGGCTTAATGAAATTCATACCTAATTATTTCAATCGTTCGGGATTTCAAGGATTTCAGATCCCTCCTTCGACTTCGGACGGATCTCATCATCTGCAGCCATTAAAGTGGTCGGGGCTGTCACGTATTATACGTGGGCGACAATCACGTTATTATTGGGTTCACGGAGGCTTTAAGACGACATCACTAGCCATCTCATCCAGCACTCTCCCCGGCAAGCTCCCAGCTCCAAAATATCCAACACTACTTTTGAACAAATTTCGTCCGAAGGGAGAGTGTTAGCATGTACACACCCATGTAGAGAAACATCGTTCCATGAACCAACTCCTTCGTGCTATTTGGCGGAGCTTAGTTGGTTCGCGACCTAATTCTGGCAAGACAGATATCATATCAAGAAAACTTTGTTGGGACACTTTATAATCATCCTGTTTGGGGTCGAAGACTACCAGAGCCTACCAGAGCCCCGTTAATTCAAGGGTTTGAGGTTCTGAAATTCCCGTGATGAAGCTGCTAAAGTAGGACAACACTAATTGTTACGTATTCTCACCGGAGAAGTTATCTGTGATGTCTGGGATCGCTACCTCTGGCTCCCTCCCGGGGGGTTTCAATTCGCTCAAACGGATTGGACGATCGGTATGGAGATTTTATCTCTGTCAAGACGATATGGTATAATGATACGACGATTTATGAGATGCATTAGCATAGTATAGTAAGTAATATACCCGCTAAGTGGCTACGTTGTGTTTTGGGCTACTAGTATTTAGCATCTGTCAATCTTCGGCGTGCTATCAATGAATGGCACTCACATTTTCTTGACCTTCCCCATGAGCACTGCCTATTTCTTTCTTTCATTCATCTCTCAAAACCCAAGCAAGGGAAATTTAGCCTTGTCCTCAAGCATTACTCTCCAAGTATCTTCCAATCCCTGAACCTTCACTTCGGGAAATTTGTCATTGTCATAAGGGCCCGGAAGTAGTGTCCTCCCTGTGCCTTGAATGACCTGATGCGAAGCTGCGAGTTCTGCATCCACATCTCCCGTCTCGATTGCCTGGGCTTCGAGTCAGTAGACAATACCTGGATTTCTTGGGTTTATTACCTTCTGTTGATTTGCCCTGGCTTCCTCAACGGACTTGATGGTAACTGTCCACTTCACACCTTGAATCTTCTCCAAGGTAGAGAAGATTGTGTTCCAGGAGTAGTTCCCACCAGCAAACCGATACGTTCGTTCCTGAGAGGTAGGTGGGTCCAGCAAAGTGCAGACGAGAAACTTGGCGGCACTGGCCGGAACATGTTAGTTGATCGGGGCTGCGGCATGAACAACCGAACTTACTCAGCAGCAGCAAGCAAAGTTTGCTCCATCTCTGGCTTGCCCACAATATGCGCAATATGCGTCTTCAAATCAATACCGAAATGAGGAGTTGGAGCCCATTCTGTGAACCTTCCGTTCAGGAAGTACGTGTAGCCGAAATGAGGGTTCTCGGTTGCTTTCTGCTGGAGAAACTTTCGTGTGATTACTTTGTCGCGGTAGTACCGTTCGTTCCAATTGTCTCCAACTGTGAGATCGGCGCCGAATTCTGAGGGGTACCAATGGCGTACACCTGCTGTCAGTGCGGTCTCGATGAGAGCAGGTTGGTTTTTGATGGCATGATTACCCAAGGCGGCGATGACGACGTCGAAACCTATTGAAAAGTTAGTGATCATTCATAAATCGGAGGCGATTTGAATCTCGTCACAAGTGGTACTTGCCTTTGAAGGGTTCAGGATCGCCAGGGGAGGCTCTCACGATCTCAACTCCTTGATCTGCATAGCTTTGCAATGCTTGAGCTTTTTTGTCATCATGGGGTCGCGTGATGTCGACGAAGGCGCCAATTCTCTTGAAGCTTGCCTTGCGACGGATGAGCTCTGGGACGAGGAATTGTCCAAAGCCGCCAGTGGGGCCTAGGACGAGGACTGAAGTTAGCGCCATTTCGATATGGAAGTTATTCACAAGATGGGTAGCAGAGATTGTGAGCTTTCAGGTGTAAAGGAAGTTGAAGGTTCAAATTACAAAACGCTGCACTTTATCAATTTTTGAGTTTGTAATCAGTTGCATCTAATCTAGATGTGCCATCTCGGAACTATCAACTAATCTATCCCCAATGTGACGATTGGCAAGGGGTTGTATGATGAGTAATCGTGGACCCCGCGATCTGTGGGACATCAATGAGGGGCTTGAGTGGTCCATCCCGACAATGGCATTTGTAGTTTCCGGGTATTCGGTCCATGTACGTAAGCACCATGCAAATCATATCGCGGAGATCATTCGGGATTGTTTCAGGCGTCGCCTCAATACTTTTGTAGCTTGGTTGATTGGACCGATTGAATGCCACGATTTGGAATCATGATCTTGTCAGCAGAGACGGCGGCCTTGGGGTCAGCAGGCTGCATCATCGAGATGATCCCTCTAAGAAAGGAACTGCAGTGCGATAAATTTCCAAGTACAAAGGATGATTGAAGCCGTGCATTCAATTAGTGCTGACAGACTCAAAGACGAAATCAACGCAGCTAGCAGAAATGAGGATATATTTCCTCCACCGAGAAAATGCTCTGCATTCTCCGCATTAGACCTCCATTGAACCTCTCTTTGAGAGTCCTTATCTTGTCAAGCATCTATAAAGCTCATTGAATCGCCATGTAACTCGTGTCATTAATACAGACTCATTCGTCTCGTGTTTCTCCAAGTCCATTCTCGATCCAAAACTCTTACTTGGAGCTTTTCCATCATGCCATTCAACAGGATCTACTACCCACCTGGACTATTCTCCGCTGAGGACAAAGCTACAATCGCCAAAGGCATCACTGACATCTTCGGACGGAAGTATCCTCCAAAGTCCACTGTGTGTCCTCGAACTCTCCAAGTCTACAGTCACGTGCTTGGAGCAACCTGTCAACAACTTCAAATTGCTCCATCACCCATCGTCATCCAATTATTGACTAAGCATAGCTTGTTGTGTTTCACCCCATCCCGGAAGTATCCTTCTATCGCGATGGCAAGCCGGCCAAAAGTCTCGTGCACATCGCCCTCCACTTGGCTACTCATGGGATAATCGCGAGTGGATGACCGTCATGAAAGATTTTACGGATTCTTGGAAGCCTTATGTGCGTGCCTGTATCATTCTTGCCCTTCAGATACCGCCATCCCAATCCTCACAGAGATTCCAAACAAAGGGGACCGGGATCAACCATTGCTCAGAAGAATGGTTGCTGACATTCTTTGGAATAGGTTGAAGACAGAGGCATCGATTACGAACTTCAGATTGAGAAAGCACCACTTGACTGCATCTCGTTCAATTGCTGGAATCCCGTCTTTGGAGATGAGTTCTGGGCGAGTCCACATTATGAGCAGATGGTGAAGGAGAACAGGGTCATCACTAACTGAAGATAAAAGACACTTAATTTATATAATGGAGAAAGCCAGCTTTAGAGTTGGAAGCAGGATTGAGAACGTAGCTCAAAGATGACCGCCAAGTCCCGGCTGGAAGAGAGAGAACAGGAATCTGGGAACAAGGGGCGATATTGTGAATTATTGTCGTTCGATATCTTATTGTCGACCTCAGGTGTTTCTTTTTGAAAGTTATATGAACTACATAAATATGGACTTAGTGGGGCTTGCACACTGGTGGGCACCTTCCTTGTTGCTGCATGACTTTTCAGTGTTTGCACTGAGCATCAAAGACACGGGTTGGAAACTCAACAAGATCTTCATTTCTAATATAAATATTTAAAGAAATACTTCCAGATATACTTTACTCAGATCTTCGAAGCCCTCGCTTTAGATTTAGCTAGTCTCAGGTCAGCAAACATCGCCCCCAGTGGAAAAGTTCACCTACCCTCTAACTCCTGCATCTTCAACTTAAACCTATCAAATGGCGCCCCATCCACAAACCTCTCTGCCAGTGCATCCATACTATTAAAAACCGCGACAATTCTCTGATCCCTAAAACTCGCATTCTGCAACCTCTTAACTTCCATCATGCTCTTCGCATCCTTATCCTTCAGATGATCCTCCAAATACTTTCTCACATGTCCCTGGAATCCTTCATTAGGGAATACTTTATTCACGATTCCATACTTCTCGAGTTCTGGGGCAGCGAGTTTGGTGCCGAACATCAAGAATTCGTTGGCGCGGTGGACGCCCATGGATTGAGCCAATGTGATGGCAGAGCCGTTCTCGGGGACGAGGCCCAGGGCACTGAAGGGAACTTGAAGATACGTTTTGTCGGAAGCCAGCACAACGTCCGCTACACCAGTGAACCAGGCACCGCCTGCGCCGACGCCGGGGCCGTTCAGGGCGAGGACGAAGATCTTTTTGTGGTCAATGATTGAGCGCAGGAGTTCCATTCCTAGGATCTGTGTTAGAGATTGAACGGGACACAAGAGGTGGTGTACTTGCCTACGGCGAACTTGGTGAAGAAATACAACTTCTTCTCTGCTGTTGTGTTGAACTCTTGTAAATTGCTGAGACCGCCCTCTGTGACACGTGATCAGCCTCCCTTCTCTGAACGAAGGGGTGTCAGGGGGTCAAAGAAGGGTAGAGAGGCCAGGGACATACCTCTGACGTCGGCACCTGCACAGAAGAATCTTCCTTCGCCAGTGAGGACAGTGAACGTGGTGTCGGGATGATCATTGAGTATTCTCAGAGCATCAATGGCTTCTGGTACCATTTTGCCGCCGAACGCATTGAGCGATCTGGGTCGATTGAACTGTCTGGCCTTAGCAATATATCAAGCATAGAAGAGTAATGCATAAACGGACCTTAACTATCCCAATTCCGCCTGCCACTTCGACGACGATATCTTCGTACTTTGGAAACGACATCGTGACTTGTATACCTCGGCACTGGGATTTTGCAGGTGAAAGAGAGATACGACGGGACAATAGATGCAATCAAATCTCCAAATAGCAAAGCAATAGAAAATTGAAAGCTTGGGATTTCCAAATCTAAGGAGGAGATGTATAAAGTATTGTATTGTAACAGCTGTAAATGGTTAGTGGTCGTCTCACAGGTGTAAGCTGACTCGTCGTCGATAGAAAATAGCCGAATTTGCGGGGAACCGAGGAACTGGACTCGGGTAGATTACTGAATGGGCAACAGCTGAAGCTTCAACATCAGATGAACAAGTTCACGATTTCGAGATCAGCGCGTAGTTCGATGGATTATTTCGATCCTCCCTGAGCCTCAATCATGTCGTCCACGACCCAAAAGCCCTTTGGTTCTACCCCGACGCGTCTCCGCCAGATCGCGCTGGTAGCCAAAGATCTAGATAGAGCGGAGCATCTTCTAGTATGCTATTGCGTGCAGAATCGATCGCAAACTGTCTGCTGAAGATGATTCCAGACGAGAGTCATTGGGACGGAAGTCATATTCGTCGATCCGCGCGTGGGACAATGGGGATTGAAGAATATTCTTGGTACAGAACCCCCTATTCCCTCAGCCGTCTGTACAGCAAGCTGAAATTGGCTTTGGACAGTTGCCATAGGCGGAGATGTCATTGAAGTAGGCACATTCCAAGGGTCATGCGGAATATGTGTTGATATAAGAAACAGGTCGTCTCCCCCATCCAACAGAACACGACAGCCGGCCGACTCCTCTCCAAACGCGGTGATGGGGGATACATGATCATAATGCAGACACTCGATGCGCTAGCTCGGAAGGCATACATTGAATCGAGAGGTCTAACGAGGGTTATATTCTTCCATCAGACCGAGGATACAATTTGCGTTCAGTATCATCCCAAGGGAATCAGAGGTACTTCCCCCGCTTCCCTACTCTGCTACCCACTCTGCAGTTAGAGCTTGGTTCTTGCAATTCAGTATCCTCAATTAACACTTCTATACAGGAGGCGTTATGCCCGAACTCGACTCCCACCACACCTCCCCATCCAATCCTTCACCTCTCAAAACTCGCTTTTCTCCCTGGCATGCGTGCTACATGACTTCCTCCACATATCCCCAATACTCCGCGGTCATGAAGCGAAATGCGGATTTACATCTCTTGGGTACGACGCTAAGGCTTAAGCCCGGAGAGGAGGATACGCATAACGCAGCGAAGCAATGGGAGGATATACTAGGCGTGAAGGCACAGGAAGGCGAGGCCGTGTTCACGAACGCTAGAATGAGGTTTGTGAAGGGTGTTGGTGGGAAGCCAGAGGGGATTGTGGAGATTAAGATTGGTGTGGAAGGAAAGGGGAGACTGAGGGGTATATTTGAGAGAGCGAGGGAGGAGGGCTGCGTGGTAGATGATGGCAAGGGGGCTGTTGAGATGTTGGGTGTCGGGTTTGTTTTCGTGGAAGTGGGCGAGGGGGCGAGGAGCAGGCTGTGAGGTACTCAGGCGATTTTTCAATCAGCAGAAATCCAACCAGATAATCGGCGAGTAAGAGAATTTCGGATCTTCAACATTTCCAATGACTGATTTGAATTGAGAGATTGGGAACTGGCTCAACGAGTTCTTTCGGCTTACCGTCGAAGAGCACTCTTAGTGCAATGTTATTGCACTTTTTGCTCACTGAACTCCTGAAGTCGACTCAAATCCGAGGCCATCTAGCTGCGATCCTACCAGGATAGGAACAAATTGAAGCAAGGCTCCTCGCTGCTCTGTCCATGATAGTCTTCATCGAGAAATGCCCAAGCTGCTGTGGGCGAATGCCAGTGCTAGGCTGCCAACTCTTTATCGTTGTCACATGACTTGTCGCACCGCCTTTCATTGTTGATGGAGACTCTTTACCTGCTTTTGCCACATCGCGTAGCAGTGTACCTGTATATGTACAAGTTCAGTATCTCATTGTTGCCATGAACATGCTGTCCGCGTTGATCTGGCGAAGTTCACAATACCCAATTCCAAGTACCTCCCTCAAATATCTATCGTCAAAAATGTGATCGTAAGGAGCTATGAGAAAATCTCACTAAATCCGTTTTCAACCCTCACAGTGTCAGGAATCCACTTCAACTATCTCCATGGCATAAGTTCATGATCTCTCAGGCGACTCAACTGAAGGAAAACTGGACGAGAGGTCTGCAATTGAGAAATTGGCTCAAGCCAAGTATAAAGTCGGGAAGCTCCGAAATTTTCACAGACAGCGACAATGCGGAACGCTTCTTCAATGATCTGTCATTAGAAGTAAGGGCTGGTTCTCACAACGCCAGTGGCTATCGTATGTATGAACGACACGGTCAGAATAGGTTCGATGGTGGTTCCTTTATTCTATTTCCCGTCTCCCAATCCCTATTGTTTCTTTCTTGTCATCATTGGACCTTTTCTTGCTGTTGACCTCCTTTCCCCTGTCCAACAAGACTCTCTTGGGCTGATACCGCCCATGCACATATCGACTTGAGCTACACCTCCTATCTTGCTCAACCCATCTATGGAAAAGCACGTAGTAGCTAGTGCATGAGCATCGCAGCCAATTTGTCATCTGCCTTCTTTGGCTGCTTGGACTCAGACGGAAGTCGTCTCTCAGGTGGCGATGAAATTTTGCCTAGCTGGAAGAACTCTCATGTTAAGGCTCCAAATCTATTATCATTTGCCGCCTTTTCGCTTTGGAAGAAACAAGGCCTGCAGACTCTCCTTCAAAGTAAACACGCGTCGTAAATGAGGTGGGATTAAAAGAACAATTCAAGAATTCTTTCAGCTCGCTCTCTACCAAGGCTAAATTGTCAGCCAGATCGATACTCGTACTTTAACGACGGCCCGAAGGCAGCAGTCTTCGTCGCTGTTCTCATCACTGTCGCGGGACAACATGGTTCCCCACCCGCCTACGAACAATGGCCTTATTCTCCCATTTGTGTTAGTACAGCATTATAGCGTCGCGATGATTAGGGTACAGGACTCGCCTAGGATAAGATAGGATGCAAAGATGGCGTATTGAAAAAATACTTCTACGAATGAAACGAGTAACCGCTCATCCGCACTGGTGGAGAGAAGATTTAATGGAATTAGCACGCAATTCGTCATCACCCTCAAAGTCTCGACGGCTCTCGAAGAAATTCGTAAGAATCAGCTCGGACGGATGATAAACCTTCTCGATTCGAGTGGTTACAATAAATTCAGAATTCAGTCATATGACCGCATGCCTATCTTCAAGCGTAAGAGACTTTTCGATCTCAAATAGAAATTAAAATTTGTTGAGCCTTGATACTTTAATCAAGTCAGGTACATGTAAAAGTGCCACCAATGAAATGATTAATTGATGGTTCATTTCAGCTGAGGTCAATGAACTCATGAAAACCAGGCCAAGCCCTGCCGATAGGCGATGACCTCTCCACACAAAATAGAAAATGAAGCTTCTTGGGTATCGGCTTGTTGTATTTCTTGTCGGCTTTCGAGCGTCGCAAGGTGTTCCATGGATTGGACCGACCCATACCGTAGACGGCATGAACAGCCCTATGGGATGGACTCCCAAGCCGACGGACGGACCAAATGTTCATCCTGTAGTCGATGACTTGAAGAGAGATCTAGCAGTTCCCCCAAATACTTGCGGCTGGGTTAATGGTGATCTTGCTTGTAAGGAACAAGCACCAGTCCTCTGGAATCCTCTCCCGCGGGTGATCTAAATGCCTGATATTGTTTTCAGCGGCGTGGATTGTCGTCAAATTGGCTACATGCTTTTGGACCAGTGATCTAAAGATTGTCAATGGTTGGAGCACTTGTATTGACGGTGGTCAAACTTTGACCTCTTGCAAATGGAGATTGCTTAACGCTGGCAAACACTTGGCATGTATCTTAAATAATGACCTATCTGACACGAATACCTTGCTCTATACCTACTTACATATATGTGTGCAGTCCTCCTGCGTCTCCCTACTGCGGTTCTATATACTTTCCTTCTGGCTACCGAGGCTACGGTAACTGTAACCCGAGTCCTGGCGTTACTCACAATGTTGAAGTCACATACACTGGGCTGGATGAGCCTATCGACCTTCCCATATTCACTGGGGTCAATGGCATTAGTAAGGGGACGCAATATCCTCCAGGAGAATCTCCAGCTGCAACATCACCCCTCGTTTCTTCAACAATCTCACCCCTCAATCGACCATCGCTACAGGCCCTGCCGCATCGTCATCATCCTCTTCAACAACATCCACTCATGGTTCAACACCCGTTGGCGCTATTGTTGGTGGTGTTGTCGGTGGACTTGCACTTATCTGTGGAACAGCAATTGCAATCTTTTGGATCGCTCGCTCAAATCGCAAAGATCCAGGTCCGACTGTGGCACCGGCGCCCATGTTTCAAACGCCGCCAAATAACGAAACAATTTTATACATTCTAGATCTACGACGCACTACAATTAGGGTCGGAGTAGAACCTTGAGTCCTAAATGTCCTAAATCCCACCTGGCTTTACTTGCTACTTTATAGGAATGACTTCTACGGCCACGCCCATAGATAATAAAACTTATTGAAGCCTTAGGCATAACTCCCTTGATGATTCAGCCCCGCCCGTCTAAGTTATCAAGTTTATTGCGATACCCCCGCTCCATCAATTACCTTACGGCGAGGATACATCGTTCAATGCGTATTCCAAGTAACACGAGTAAACTTGCCTCCCTAATACTTACGTCAATCTACTTCACGAGATATATAACTAGGCCACGTTTGAGGCTGGTGTGGTTGTGGCGCAAATGCGGTCTGGGGTCGGCCGGCCTGCGAGACAATGAGCCATCTGCGGTTTGTTGGTTAAATTCGCCTTATTTTGATTTACACCAGTCTTTGAACCGAAGGAGTGAATGTGGCTTTGCAAGGAGGCTGTCATTGGCTGCTCTAGGTTCTACGGAACGGCGTTGGTTTTCTTTCCCGTAGAGCTCAGCCTCACCATCTTCAACTTCCAGCTTCAGCTCCCACATGATCAGGTGGCACCTCTTCTAACTTCTAGTACTTTTATGCAAGCAACATTTCTTGATATGTTGAATAAGTACAAGTTGCCATGGCTTCAGCAATCGCGCAATGCGCCGGCTGCCACGGAAGAATACTACCATTATGAGCCACTCCCCTCGGCTGATTGGATCAGGCTACTTAAATTGAAGCCTGGGAAAGGACTTCAAGAGTTGGAGTGTGAGCTTGAGATTGGGAGGATTGATCTTTTGCCTAAGTACGAGGCATTGTCATATAGTATGTATCTGGAGACCATCTCTTTCCCACTCGATATACTTTATCCATCTATATGCTCGTCAAGGCTGACCCCAAATTGTGATAGTGTGGGGTGATCGCACCAAATCAACTACGATCCAATGTAACGGGAAGCGCCTGGCTATATCTGCCAACCTGGGCGTAGCTATGAGGCGATTTCGTCAGAAATTCAAGACGCGGACCATTTGGGCTGACGCCATCTGCATCAACCAAGCAGACTTGTCAGAGCGAAGTCAACAAGTTTCTCTAATGAGCACTATCTATACCAAGGCAGAGCATATCCTTGCGTGGATAGGCCTTGATGAGAAAGGTGATGCCAAATTCGCCTTCGGTCGGATGAGTCAAATCAACGAATGGCTTGAGATTAAGTGGGCTGGCAATCCACCCTCGGTGGATTATGACGAATATATAAGGGATGATATATATACAGTCCCAGTAGTTAAGCCAGACCATCGACTCCTGCAAGGTGACCGAGTGAAGAGTGCACTCAAGTCTTTCTATGAATGTCCGTATTTTGCGCGGGCCTGGGTTCAACAGGAAATTGGGCTCGCGAAAGATGTGGATATCTACTGGGGTGAATGGACAATCTCTTGGGAAATTATACGCAGATGCGTATCGTATTTGTCTTTTGTCAGGCGCCATCATGGTAAATATTCGGGGAGGCGTTCGAATATCACGGATGTTTTCCCTGGACCGCTCTATTACACCTCCTTCTTATTCGCAAGTAATGCACAGATGGGTCGCTTATACGGCATCTTTAACGACAAGTCAGACCTTAGGAAAATCAAAGCTCCTAAATTCTCGTCGATTCTCTCGTATGCCCGCGATCTTCAGGTTGCAGATCCCCGGGATTTTGTCTTTAGTCTGTTATCTCATCCTGCAGCTACTCGCTCGGACGGCAGTCATATTATCAAGGCAGACTACACAAAGTCTCTATATGAAATTATGTGGGAGCTCACGGCTGCGCTTATTATCGATGACCTAGGCATCATTTCGGCTGTTTTCCACGACGACAACAGCTTACGAAGTGCGACACCCTCATGGGTTGTGGATCTATTACGCTTCAGGAGTAGCAGGAGGGTGAGCAAGTTAGATTATTGGTGCTACTATTGTGCAGGAACAAGAGTCACAACTGTGGAGGCTGTCGTCAAGGTTAACGAGGCTCGTACTGTCATTACATTACGTGGCCTGTTTCTTGATATAGTTGACGACAGTGCCGCTCCCTTTGGGGATCCAGATTTCGACTCTGAGGCGACATCTCAGCACCCGCTCCAACTAACATTGGATTTCTTCCAAAGAGATAATAATCACTGCCGCTATTCCGATCAGAACCGTGTACTCCTTTCTAGTCTTGTTCTAGTGGCCGGCAAACCTGATCTTGAAGGAGGTAATCAGCAAGCAAGCTTTTACGCATATTGCAAGGAATTCTCTCTTAGCCCAGCAATCTCCGCCGATCTCATGAACGAGGCTTTTGTGACGGGTCTGCAAATCACAGACTACGCTGATTGTGGTAATTCGACCGAATACAAAACACAAGCCTGGGCCGCTTGCTCTCAGTCGAAGTTGTTCCGAACTGCGAAACGTTATCTCGGGCTAGGACCTGAGATCCTGAAAGCTGGAGATGTCGTTGCTGTTATTTTTGGAGCGAAGGTCCCTTTTATTCTAAGGCCGGAAGGAGACCATTATCTTCTTTTAGGAGATTGCTATGTTCATGGAATCATGCAGGGAGAAGCAGTTGAGAAGTGGGTGGGTGCGAATCCCGAAAAGTTTGAGGAAGTGGAGTTTGAAATACAGTAATTTCATTGTTGAAATCTCAACATACCCTTTAGGCGTCGGTGAAATCTATTCAAAGAGGTGACATCGTCTGCCTTTTACAAGGAGCTTCAAAGCCTACACCATTAAACTATATAAGGATCACTTTGCCGTTGTTGTAATTGCGGCTACTCCTCTAAACGTGAGTGGAAGTTTGGGACAGCCAGAACTTTCCGAATCGATAATACACTTCCCGCGTGACTTTCTACTTGTCTAGGACTACGGAAAGCTCACAGGAGAGTTGCAAGAGCAAGAAGAATACGAGACCTTAACAAAGACAAGTAGCCAAGTACTAGAGCATTCAAAAGAAGGGTTTAGAGATCATTCGGACAAGGCGACTAGAACATGGAACGTTGTACTAGTATTAGGAGACTTAGAAGAGTATGAAAAGGCAGAAGAGAGACTTCAAGAACCAATAGAGAGCTATAAGACAGCAGTCGGAGAAGAGCGTTCGTATACGCTAAAAAGTCAATACGGTCAGACGCCACTATCATGGGCCGCAGAACACGGGGACGATGAGGTAGTAAAGCAACTACTAGTGAAAGATAGCGTCGATCCAGACTTCAAGGATAGTCAATATGGTCGGAAACCGCTATCATGGGCAGCTGAGGGAGGGCATGAGGCCGTGGTCAAGCTCCTGTTCAAGACGGGCCAGGTCGAGGTCGACTCGAAGGACAAGAACGGTTGGACGCCGCTGTCGTGGGCAGCCGAGAGGGGCCATGAGGCCGTGGTTAGCTCCTGCTCGAGACAGACTAGGTCAAGGTCGACTCGAAAGGCAAGAACGGCCAGACGCCGCTTTGGTGGGCAGTTTATTTGGGCACGAAGCCGTGGTCAAGCTGCTGCTCGAGACGGGCCAGGTCGATGTCAACTCGAAAGGCAAGAACGGCCAGACGCCGTTTTTGTTGGCAGCCTATAGTGGGCGCAAGGCCATAGTCAAGCTGCTGCTTGAGACGGGCAAGGTCGATATCAACTTGAAGGGCAAGTGGGGTTGGACGCCACTATCGTGGGCAGCTAAGCGAGGGCACAAGACCGTAGTCAAGCTACTGCTCGAGACAGGCCAGTTCAAGGTCGACTTGAAGGTCCAGGACAACACCAACTTGAAGAAGAGTGACTATGAGGCGCTGCTTCGGACAGCGGCCGTGTTTTAGAGATACTATAGCCAAGCTGATACTCGAGACTGGCAAGATCGACGTTGACACGTGCTCAGATCCAGCTCTCTTGGATATCTGAGTCTAAGTAGTAAAGTGGCAAAATTGCAAATGAGTCATATAGTGGCAATATTACAAATAGCTAGAATGCTCTAGAAGCATTCTCTTATGTATATATACTACTGCTTATCCTACTGTTAGAATGATGAGGCATTTAGAACTATAACAGAATCAAAACACGATACGGAAGCCACGGCAAAAAGTTATGACAGGGCCTAGGGTTGCCTTTAAATGTTCCGACACCCTTTTGTTTTGTTCCTATCAAGGCTTCGTATTTTCCTAGACCTTACAACTTCTCTGCGGAATTTTCCCAGTCCTAGACAAGTAGAAAATCGCGGGTTAATTTTACCAATTGAAAAAGTTTTGGCTACGCGATATATCTTCTCCCCGATCACACGTTCTCCGGAGGAGTAGCTGCAATCATGGTAATGGCGAAATAATCCTTACATAATCTGATGATTGTAGGCTTTGAAGCTCTTTGAAGAAGGCAGATAAGGTCTCTAACTCGCATGGATTTTGCCGAGTCGTGAAGAGTCCAGTAAGCTCTCCTTGTTTCTATGTATCCCGATAGCTCCACTGAGTTCGAGGATTTAACATCCACGCCTTGTCTATCATCCAAAGTAATATCGTTCTCTATCGAGGACACTTTACCAAGAATACAACCCTTGCCCTTGATTACCGCGATCTCCTTATCGGCCCAAGTCTCTAGAACTGGGCCCTGTCAAATATTCCATTGATGGGTTTCCCACTAGTAACGCAGTAACAAACGCCCCGACGGAAGTTTTCCAAGAGCCTGCCGACAACTTGACTTCTACAGAACCGCTTACCACTTCCTATCCCATTGACCAACCTGTCAGAAATAGCTCAACAGCTATCACTACTGTCGAGGTGACTACTACGTCTGCCACGGACCACTCAAACAATAAGACCGAACTCTATGAGGACCCTCCATCTAACTCTGGTACTGCGTTGGACTCTACTAAATAACTTGCTATTAATATTATTACTCTCTAATAGCGTATGCATACCTCGTTAGATTAATAATAAAGCTGCAGTCCCACATGCTGTAATTCTATACATGGACTCGGGCGTAACACCTCTTGTCACAGAAGGGTTAGGATCGAGTATATTAAACTTTAGAGAGGGTAGTATTTAGAGCCTGTACTTAATAGATACTAACGCACTAGGAGCACTTGTAGGACTCGTTTTTCCATAACAGTATTTGTAGAGAAGCTGGTTCCAAAAGTCAAATTCCGCAGTACGAGGTAGCTAAAGTATAGATACAGCGAAGCATAATCTTACTTAAAATAGCAAAGCAATGCATAAGGAGCAGACCCTTGAAAAGAGAGAGGCTTGCAGAGAAGGCGCTTCCAAAGCCTATTGTAATCGTACTAAAAGTTTAGCCAAGGCGGCAAGTCAAGCCGAGGCTAAAATTGTGGATTTTGCGACAACGAGTTCTCACCCATGTAATCTAATGCGCCGCAGGGCGTACGACATATGTATTTTCGTTAGATGGCTATCACAAGTTTCTGCTAAAGTTTTAAGTCTGGAAACATCATTAAGTTGTAGAAAATGTGTAATTTAGATAAGATTGCAATCGGAAACAAGATGCCGTTTTTATCGCTAATTAGCTAGTATGGAAGTTTTTAAGTAGGAAAATTACATGGACAATATAAAGTGTATTAGGTATATTATAAGATACTACAAAAGATAAATGCCTATTTTCGTTGAGATTCTTGCATCTTTGTCGAGGTTCTCGGCTCTACTACGAGATTTTTCGCTTCACAAGGAGCTGCCTCTTTAGCAACCGCTTCTGGTAGGGTGCATCGCTTACTGCGCCGCTGCTTTTGAAAATGTCTATAAGAATCCCCCTTCTGTCCGCTATGAACTTTCTTGTCTTATTCTAACACTGTTTAATTTCCATTGTGGCACGAAAAAATCGAGCTAATTAATTACAATCAGATTAAATTAGATTAAATTAGATTTGATTTTGATTAAGAGTTTTTCAACAATCAAATAAAATCAATTATAATCAGACCAAATCGAATTAAAATCAGATTAGATTAGATTTTGATTATAGATTTATTTGGATTGATTAGATCAGATTAATGGCTTATAATCTAATCAAATGCCACACTGTTAATTCACTTGTAAGCGGTCCCTTTCCTAATTTGCTGAGAAATATATTTACACTCTCTTCTATCATTCTCGATACAATTTCACGACTTCGTTTGAAAATATTTGGAGTTGAATTCTATGACAATAAAATGCATGCTAAGTACTTACGCTATGGTTGTTGGGAACCTGAAAATAATTCGACATTTTAATCACTAAAACTAAACAGAGAAACTCAATGCAACACTTTTACCAGCAAAATAAGCCCTCCAGCCTTTGTGTTGAACAAAAGCTTCCCCATTCCTTTACCAATTTTCCTTCGGGTCCTGCTCAATACTAACAACCACCAGATACAGGTTGCGAAACATCAACTTGCGGAAGTTCAACTCTCGAGAGGTCGCCTTGCGAGAGGTCAGCTTGCGAAAGCACAACATCAACGATCTCTGCTGGCTCCTCTTCGAGGGTATCTAACGTATTGGCATACGAGATAAGTTTCAACCTTCGCAAATAAATGTTATGAATATCGACCCGTCTCTTCGCTTCCCCGATATTGTGTCCAGTGATCAAGATCAACGTGAAGAAGGATTCGATAATGCTAGGAGGAACGTTGCACAGTAGCTGCCCTGTAACGCTCCAGCCCATCGCGCTAGCACCGACGATCAATCCAACAATGGTAACAGCGCCAAAAACCACCGTCAACTCATGAGAACAGAAGTTACCCATAGCAACCGAGATCCGGCAAGTGAGAGAGTTGTCCGCAATACGCTCTTCGTTGAGCTGTGGCACGCCAATCTCGGCCAACATATCCATGTCGTCGTAAGTCACCTGGGTGAACTCGGTATCTTCGTATCTTCCTAATACGTTGCAGACATTTCGCAGAACAAATCCATCGTTCAAGCCAATCAGCCCGGCATACGTGCCAATGAGTAGCCACCAGTTCGCGTCGAAGGAAAGTGCCGGGCCAATCACGACCCAGACGACCAATACCAAAATCAGAATTGCGATGCCAACCAGCGTTCCCACGAGATCTGCGTAGTAGTCGATTCCCCGTTGGATGCGTGTTCTGCTGGGGACCGGGATAGCGACGGATCGATTTTCAACCATGTCGCCAGTAGCAAGGCGAAGTCTGAGCTCGAGGGCAGAATCAACTGCATATATAGACTCCAAGCATTTTGTGGTGTAGTCATGGTGCCGTTCGCGAATATTGGCTAGAAAGGCCAGAATAAACACCATCAAAGCCGAAGTGGCTGAGTTGATGTACAACTGCCAAGTATTAGACCAACCGCGGAACTTTCCGAATCCAATCCAGATGAATATGCATAACCAGAAGGCGGAGACCGTAGCGATGTGTCCCAGGAAGTTAGAGACTCCAGTGGAGATTCGGCCGAACCAATGCTCTGCAGGAAGCTGAGCCGCGAATTCCGTCTGTTGCAGCTCATGGAATTGTGTTGAATTGATCCTCGTAGCCTTTCCGCTCGCAATGAGCTTTCTAAGCATTCTCTTATTGCTCCTGCTGCGAGATCTTAGATAGGCTGAGATAATCATAAGCGACTCATGAGAGTTCAACTGTTGACGCATAAGGAAAGCGTCAAAGACCATATTGACAATAGCTTGAGCATCGGAGATGGTCACTTGCCAGGTATTCGAGTGACCGAATGGAATACCAAGAAATACCCATACGAGAAGGCAGGTGACAATTGTGAAGAACATGAATGGCGACCCCGAGAATTCGACAACCTTGTCCAGCCAGCGGTCCAAGAGCCTTGTCTTGGCCGTGACCTTGTAAGTGTTGACGTTCTCGGCAGGAATACCCATCACCTTATCTTCTTCACCCTTCTCGAACTTTGGTACCACTTGTGTCGGCGCAGCACACTCGACAACGCGTCTAGAGCCAGGGGCTCGGATGACCCGAATTACCTGCTCCATCCTTGCTCAAGTATGCCAGACAAGGTTGGAGTGTAGAAAATGATCAGCTCAGAGAAAATCCCCGTGATTGCCAGGAGGCCGAGTTCAAGGGTTCTCGGCTGGGAGGAGCTATGATGCAAGAAGTTGTCAGTGAAAGGCATACTTTAAGGACGGAAGTTGCTCGCAATTCGAATATCAAGACTCGCAGCCTGCATATCTGCATCGGAGGTCTTCTCCCAGTCATGTACGGATTTTGATGGTACCGTGGACTGACCTTCCTTCTATGGTGGTCGTGTTGGTTGCAGCAGCTCGCCGACAGGCGTGCCTGAAGCTGCTGGTCCGTGAGGTGAGCTGATGACCGCCAGCGTTTTGCAGGAGACTGATCTCCTATTTAATGTGAATTCTGCTAAGCAGTCAGATATGTTCGAAGAGTATGTGGTGGAGAACTTACGATAGCGAAATGGAAATTGACGAACGAATCTCACGTTCAATTGTTTTGTAGAAAGTTTAAGGAACGGGTACGCTGTTAATTGTTGGGGTTCTTTGCTTTATGTAGCAAACAATACTTGGTGAAAAAATTTCTTTCGAAAAATCCCTCAGGTCGGTGACATCCCCGGCACTTCCGTAAGGGCGGAGGCTGTACTACCAAGCCAGGCGATTTAGGGACCCGCCATTCTGCTTATGAGACAGAATCAACTTTTATCGACAAATCTTTACCGGGAGAAAGTGGCGCGGATCGAGGTGAAAACAAAAAACCAATCGCGTAAATAGTATCAATATAACTGTGGTTTGTGTGCACGTGATACTTCAAAATCTCAATAGAGATAGATAATTACTATTAGACTAATTATATCATTCGATTTATTGCTGCCGTTATAATCGCCGAATCCATTCTTTCAACCCTCTTTTGAGAGGACTTTGGGCACAAGACCCAGAACACTTTGAGCCTTGCGAAAAGTGTGAGAGCCAGTTGTTCTTGATCAGCAGCGAACACCGCCATTCCAACGTGGGACTTGGTATCTCGTCTGTTTTGTTGAGATTTGGAAGAACTTGCTTTTCAAACCCTGACTGGCCGAAGGCAAATATATGGAAAGCCTCCGGGCTGAAAACTGCAAGACGACCAAATTGACGAGAATCCTGGACCCAGGAATCAAAGAAATACAGACCCAGGAATCAAAGAAATACAGACCCAGGAATCAAAGAAATACAGACTCTGAAATTCTGCAAGAATGAACGACCGCTTCCGGATATCTCTTGACACAGTGAATTGCGATCCACCCTCCAATGGAAAGGTATAAAGTCTGTCAGATTCCAGACCTCCTTTCAAGTGTAGATTCCAAAGGGTGTACATTAACTGACCATGGAGAAGGAGTCTGCGGTTGCGAATTTGCAGCGGCTGAGCATGCTCTCGATTTCCTCTGGCCCGTTTCAAGAACTTGTTACCATGCACAAGAGCTTCCAGAAATTGGGTCGCAAGACCTTGGAACTTGCTAAAGGTGCTCGAGAGAGACAGGAGCGAGCAATGAACATCTCCGCCTGACGACCACTCCACCAATCAGGCTACTTTTCGATTCGGTCAGGACCTTTGACGAATTACGAGTTGCTCAGAGGGCAAATATATAAATATATAGTGGGGCGACGGGGAGGAAGTGAGGAGTACGCGCAAATGAACTGACGAGATTTGAGACTTTCAATAGCAGAAGACAAGAGAAAACTTTGGATCGCTGAACAAAAATAAATTGTAGCAATCTCTGTGCCTATGCAGGATATATTTATACATCTACAGAAAGTATCTCTCTCTCCTGGATCTTGAAAAATCCCCAAGCCCAAAGCGGGCATCTGATATATCATGAAACATCATCGCCATATCATGCAAATATCTTACAAAAACACCCTCCTATTCCTCCTTCCCCACTCCACAACTCATCACGAGGCAGTGGAGGTCGAGTTCGAGAAGGCACTCGAGATTACACCTGTCACGGCCGGTGGGTCGACGCTGATAGTTTGCGTGGAGATACAAGGAGTGGATGTTGAAGCGGCGTCAGCGACGGCCGATCCGGCTGTGGTTTGGGCGACGGCGACGCCGGCTGCGCTTGAAGTGGCTGATGCGGGGACAACGGTGCTGGAAACGATGGAGCCAGTTACTGTAGCTGTCACAGGGACGCTGACAGTAGCGGTGATCGTTGTAGGGGTAGCAGAAGCGCTAGCCGTCGAGGCAGCACTTCCACAAGAATCCTTCTGCGAAGCACATTCCTCAATTGAGAACCCGGGGCCGGAGATACCAATACAGGCATCGAATTGGTGTCCACAGGAGGCTGCGGCAGCAGACGCAAGATCATCGAAGAGTTCGTCGAGGACGGAGAAGGAGGAGCCGGATTTGGAGACGGAGGGGCAGAGACCACCAAGGGAGGAGGAGAATTCGAAGAAGGTTTCGATGATGGTGACGACTTGCTTGGATGCGCCGGAGGACTTGCCAGAAGACTTGTTGGAGGATGAAGAGGTGGATACTGACGCTGCAGATGTGGCTGTGGTGTCGGCCTTAGATTGAGAGAGGACGGCCTTTCCACCACCGTTCTTGCCACTTGACTGACTAGTTGTTGCTTCGGCGGTAGATGATGTGGATACTGACGCTGCAGACGTGGTTGTGGTGTCGGCCTTAGATTGAGAGAGGACGGCCTTTCCACCACCGTTCTTGCCGCTTGACTGACTAGTTGTTGCTTCGGCGGTAGATGATGTGGAGACGACATCGGCTACTGATGCTGTGGTAGAGGATCCTTTTCCGCCCTTACCACCCTTTCCACTGTTTCCAGTTGCCTTGGCGGTTGAGTCTGAGGATGAAGCGGCGGTTGAAGAAGCACCAGATGCCGCGGTGGACGAACCAGTTGCACTGGATGCAACACTGCTCTCAGCGACATCGGGACCTGAAGGTTTAAAAGTCAGTATATGCTCAATCAAGGAGGCAGAGGGAACATACCAGCAGCAACAGCTGAGGCGGCAAGGGCAGCAGCTGCCTGTCCACCAGATCCACTGTTTGACGCAGCGTTGGCAGTGGTTCCGCTTCCAATAACGGTGAACTTGGTGCAGTCATCTGGAGAACCACGTTGAGCGACGGGCATCAAGACAGGTTGATGGTTCGAAGCGGATGCCATGGTGCATACGCGGTAGTTTCCGGCGGGCAGACCTCCATTGACCACCGCTTGAAGAAGACCTTTTCCGTTTCCAGGATCGTTGATACCCTTGAAGAAGGCGAATTGGGTGGGGTCGAGAGCAGTGGTGGGGTTCAGGGAAGAACCTAGGTCCTGGACTGTTACATGGGTGTGACCGACAACATTGCCGCCAGAAAGAAACTGGGGAGCGGCGTAGTAGGTCGCATCGGCATTGGTAAATGAACCAGCGACGAGATTAGACGTCTGGACGGTGATGTTGAAGGTGGTGTCGGACTCAATAGTGGCGCTGCCGTCCACAGGAAAGGTAATAATGGAAGATACCATGTTTGTCTTGGCCGGGATGTCACCCATGGCTGTAATGATCAGCAGTGTTTATAGAACGCGGCCAATAAACTTACTGATTCCGTTACATGATCCTGTGGTGATCTGAAGACCGTTGGTAAGGGTCTTTCCGGCGCAGTTATTGATGAAGTTGTTTGTCGAGGTGAGCGATTTAGCTTGTTGAGCTTCATTGCTTCCAATCTCATTACTTCCATCATTGAAGGATCCGCTTTGGATAGCAGCCGGGCTCAAAGTGGTGCCAGTGGCATCGTTGGCGCGCTTGTGCATGTGCACATGTCGTTCATGGAATACAGATCTGCCTTCAATGAGGCCAGCTGAGGCGAGGAGAATGGGTAGAAGTGTTGACAACATATTGGCGATAGTTTCTTTGATCAATATTTCGAATGGTAAAGTGTAAATATTGCAAATGGTCCAGACCGTTGGTGTAAAGGTTGTGCAGAGAATGAGTAATGAATGAGCGACGACACAGTCGTAAGAAACGAATGAATAGAACACGAAAGGAATGTGGAAGCACAACTGAACCAAAGAATGTAAATCGAGAAATCGATGAGGGAGAGAATGATACAAGCCATGGCGGGACAAACATCTTATATTCTGGCACTACCAGAGCGCGATGTCGCAGAGGAAATGAGCATTGGGCGGCGTAGGCGCGGTCAAATCCAGACGATGATGGTTCAAACACTTCGCAAGCCGACTAGGCCTCTCCATGCTTTAGCCTCGCTGCTTCATGCGGCCTTTTCGCGAGTTTCGGTTTCGGGTGGTAATCTACAGGAAGCGTAGGCCGGGTAAAGTTGGAGAAGACAAAGGCATAAAACGAGGCTGATGAGAAAACAATGGGTCAGATAGATTGGAGGACAGTGGAAGGTCGGTGAAGCACGGCCTTTTGGGATGAAGGATGCGACACAAGGCATGCATGGGGAGATCAGATATGATACAGGAGAGGGAATACGGGCAATTTGATACATGAAAGGTTGGATCTTCTTCGCTTAACGGGTAGTGATCCGAAGTTGGGATGAAAAGGGATGGGGGGGCGGATTACGAATATTGTGCATGATCATCCCATCTATGAATTCCTGGAATTTAATGGAGAAATCATCATGCAAAGTAAAGAATCGCAAATGAAGAGGAATGTTGAAATTAATTGAACAATTAAATTGATTGTGTCCAAAATGTATGTGGCGTAGGCTTGTCCTCCCGTTTTGTTTTTCGCAGGTGGTAGGCGCAGCGCTTATCTGATCCCCCCTAGTCGATACTTCCCAGGTTTCATCATGAACATGATACACTTTGATCTGCTCGGGGTTCAATCATGAGGAATCTTCAGACGAACAAGAGTGGCGTAGGTGCAAGGCTTGTATTACGTGAGGTCGACTGTATGATTCTGGAAGGATAGCACATCAAGGAGGACCTAGAGGAGGTTGTTTGACGGAGGCAGGCAAGTGGTATCGAGGATTTCCTCAGGGACCGACCGAGTACGAGACAGCCGATGCAACCGACTGGGTACGGACCCGATAACGCATTTGATCCTCGGGGTACATTATCGCAATCGCTGATATTATTTAGAAGAATCGAAGCTTTTCACACAAGAGTTGATCGTTAAAGTATGTATGTTAAGATGAACTCACCATCGCATCTTGGGACGTGCCTGAGGAGGCTGGTGCCGACACGTGATGTGGCTGACCTAGCGATGTCTTGCCTTCAAGCAAAAAGTCGAGGTCAATAGCAAGAAGACAAGCCGCATCAGCTGGACCACCACGACCTTCTTTCCGCAATTCATCTACGAGGACTGTCAGCTGCTGGCTCATCTGCTTGCGTTGGCGGTGATATTGGGATCCTTGAGGGAGAGAGGACAATATCTCCCGACATCATAGAAGATGGATCACGCTCGATCCATGTCCTTGGGTGGCATTAAATGATTGTGGAGGAGCCTTTTTGTATGGGAGTATGTTCTGCCCCATTAGGTACTGCCTTCACGTCTTCCCGGCTCGTGGGCTTCGCCGGACTCGGATCCCGATCTTCGATACCCTACCGTCTCTGAGAGTGAAGCAATGCTAACATTTTCTCACCCTAGGCAATTGGAGGAGCAGTATGGCACGGTGTCAAAGGCTTCGAAACTCACCTTACGGCGAACGACGAATTGGCGCCCCTCACAGCGATAAAAGCGAGAGCGCCGGTATTGGGAGGAAACTTTGGAGTCTGAGGAGGATTATTTTCGACCCTTGATTGGAGAAGGAGGATCTTTATAATGCCGGTACGTTGCACACCTGAGGATTTGGAAGACGGAAGAGGGGTTTGAGGATTTGGAGGAGTGCTGACAAAACGGAACAGTCATTGCAGGATTTTTCACCGGAGGCGCACTGGGCTATAAGAGGAGGCGCAAAAGCAGCACCAAACTCGGCGATAGGATGTGCATGTTTGCTGGCCGTTATCGAGGGTGTAGGAATTGGGTTCCAAAGGATGATGGCAGAGAATACCCGACTAGACGTACCGCTCCCACCCCAACCACCGCCATCAGAAGCTGGGAGGACCGGATTCCCCGCCGTCGCCTAATTTGCCCCTGCCTCCAAACCACTCTACTCTACTGGATTCTGTATTACTGTAAAAGGAGTCTGCTGCTCCCTCCCCGTTTGTTTTGCATAGTTGGTGTAGGTATAGAATACTCGACCAAGGCCGAATTGACGAATCAATAATTCACGAGAAGATACACCCATATCCTCATTTGACATTGTCTGTGGGTATAACTTTGCATTTCAAATCTGCTTTCGTCTCTTTTGTCAATCACTCAGATGAATCAAGCGATTCCTATAACCCCAATCACGAAACCCCCTTTTTCCAGACCTTCCCCTTCCCCCTCAAGAAGCAATATCCGCAACCAACTTCTCTAGCTTCCTATCCAGCTCCTCCACAGCGCCCAGCAAACTCGGATCCTTATTCAACCCGGCAATCAACGCACTAGGCAACTGATACACCAAATCCACACCTTCCTTCTTCTCAAGCACCAATAACTCAACCGGAACTGCTAGACCGGCCGTCATATCGTGCTTCAGCATCGTGATGGCGATGAGTGGATTACCCAGAATCACTCGTTTGGACTTCAGTCCATCTCCGGCGCCAAACAAAGGGACCCAGGCGCCGTGGTTGAACTCCTACTTCCCGTTAACAACCACGTATTTCTCAAACCTGGCTTGGTGAAATGGGTTGATAGGAGACGGCGAGAGGGGAACAAGGAAAGGGGGGAATGTACCTGAAAAATCATAAATCCATGCGGACCAACCTGCTTCTCCATCGTCGCGACGAACTTGTCCCTGTTCTCAGCAGAATAACCCTTAATGCTCTTCGCGACTTCAGGCCAAGAGGATATGTTCTCGGGTGGGCCGATGGAGGAATAGAGTTTGCTCATTATAGTGTCGAAGGTTTGAGTTGAGTGAAATGTGACTCTGGTGCCAGTGTAGTTTTCTACTTTTTTGGTCGCCATGTTGAGTGAGGGTCGTGCTTCAAATCAACTTTGAAGGAAGATGGAAATTGAAGCGTGGTGAAGTTGGAAGGTTTGAAGTGAAGTTTTTGTGCTAAGGACGAAATGGATTTATATGGAGAGGTATGTAAGAAGTAAGGCACTTATTTGGAATTGGATATGGAGGTGATATGTATAATGCGGGGTGAGATCAGATACAGCATATTTATTTAAAGTTGGAAGTCACGATGGTGTGGTCAGCGAGCTGTCCATGCACCTAGATAGACCGAGGAGGTTGAGTGAATGATCAGTAATCTTGACAACGCGGGGACTATTGGAACAGAAGAGTCAAGTGACAAAAGCAAGTAATCATTTACCACACCACGGTGCAGCATTTCAAGTGGTTCTACTCTGAATCTCCCATCCTCGAGTTACAGTTTGAAAGACCGAATTCCACGTGACGAACATCATGCCCCCACACGTGATGCGATTACTGATCAAAAGTCGTAGGCTCTTTCAATTCGTCCGCGGCGGATCCAACTCCTGCTTATAAACTACATCTTTCGGACGTAGCTTTTCTGTTATAAATGCTGATAATAATATTTCTGATTTCAAAACTGCTGCCGCGTATCCGCTGATTAAGGAAGGCTGAAGTCGTTAAGTGATCACTTCGACCACATTTCCTCATCCAGGCATTGAAAACTGGTATATGATCTGAAGTCGGAGCCTTTGTGGTGATCATCAGCATACTCGTCTGAACTTCATCTTTCCATTTCTCTTGGCGATCCTATATTTTCCCTCACTGTCCACAAAAACCGAAAATCATCTTCTTGCAACTCAGTCAATAAGTGGTCATCTCAACTTCAGAAACACAGAACCAATTGCCAAAATGGTTGAAAACAAGTCTCTCATCATAGCCAAGAACCCCGTTGCCCTCCCCATCGTGGGTGAGGACTTGGTCGTGACTAGCACCCCATTCGATCCCGAGCAATCCCCTCCCGAAGGCGGCTTGATCCTCAAGACGAATTATGTCTCCTACGACCCATATCAGCGCGGACGCATGCGACCCAACACCTCATCCTACGTGACCGGCTACGTGCTAGGCGATCCCATAAACAACAACGCTATCTCCACCGTCATCGCGTCCTCAAACCCACGCTTCAAAAAAGGAGATGTCGTGATCGGAAACTCAAACTTCAGCACCTACGTCACGATCCCCAAGGCTCGTGCCGATAAAGAACAAACTGCCGGTGGACTGTCGCTATTAGCGAATCCCTTGGAGTTGGACTCTAAAGTCTTCCTCGGCGCACTCGGAATGCCAGGACTCACTGCCTATTCCTCATTTTATGAGATTGGCAAACCGAAGAAAGGCGAGGTAATATTCATCTCCGCAGCTTCTGGAGCAGTGGGTCAGATTGTTGGCCAGTTGGCAAAACGGGAGGGGATGGTGGTGATTGGCTCTGTAGGGAGCCAAGCTAAGCTGGATTTTATCAAGGAAAGGCTTGGTTTTGACGCCGGTTTCAACTACAAGACCGAGAAGCCGGAAGACGCGTTGAAGAGGATTTTGGGGGAGTTGGGGAAGGCGGGCGTGGATGTTTATTATGATAATGTTGGAGGTGAGCAATTGGATGCTGCGTTGGGGGCCATGAATAACTGGGGCCGTGTTGGTACGTACTCTTCCCAAAGTGATGCCTGTTCATGCTAACACAACACAGTATCCTGCGGCAGCGTCTCCCAGACCTCCAAGAAGCCGGAAGACACCCACGGAATCAAGAACATGCCCCTTGTAGTCGGCAAGCGGCTAACGATCAGAGGCTTCATTGTCTTTGATCCCGATATGGGACCGAAGTATTCGGCGGAGCATCAAAAGAATATGCAGCGCTGGATTAAAGATGGCGAGATTAAGGTGCAGATGAGCGTTACGGAAGGGATTGAGAATGCCGGAGAGGGGTTGGTGGGAATGTTGAAGGGTGATAATTTCGGGAAGGCTGTACTTAAGATTACTGATCTTTGAATGGGATGAATGTTGGGGGTGCAGAGTGACAAGGAGATGAATATAGATTGGGGTAGGAAAATGCTTGTACCCCAATGACTGGAAGAATGGAAGGTCCAGTGCTGATTGCTTTTCACGTGACTTCCATCCTCTTTATCTCTTTCTTGAATGCAGGGAAGGAGATCTAAGGACTGATGGCTGAGGAGACTTCGTCGCAGAGCACAGTTTTCGCCGTTCTGCCAAGCCCACAATATCCGATGGTACCTTCCAAGAAACTCTCGAAACGAAGCTGAAGCTGTTCATTCCTGCTGTGTTCGGTCTCTATTCCTTATCCTCAGCTTCTACTTCCTTATTCGACACTTGTCGATTTCAAATTCCAAACAGAAAGGGCCGAAGTTTGAAAATTTGGCCTTCTGGAAACGAAATGAGTCCCGGTCCTGGCCGAAGTACACCGTGTCAGCGTCGCGGTTGATGAAACATGTGGAGTTTAGAGAAGATCCGACATCCTGTCCCGTCTCGTCAGGATTCCTCACGGAGATGAAAACGGACCAATTGAAGTGTTCGATATTTCCCTCATACATTTGATCCAAGACCTCCGTCGAGTACTCTTAGTGATGATTGAATGAGGAAAGGCCATGGTCGAAATTCCGACAATACGCTAGCAGGGGTGCCATGTGCCAATCGTCAGCGGCGCCAAAGACTACCGTGATAATGAAGATATTTATAACATCAAATTGCTTCTCTCTGGAAGTCCTCTATACACTGTCACCATGAAGTGACTACCTGCAATGCCCTCGAGGAGGCCTTGACCTCAAAACCGGGAGGCTGAACAGGACGAATGATGCCAGAGACAACCCCGCGATCACCGCATGTGCTGATGCCGACCTCCAGCCATGTATCGCAAAGACGGCACTCGGCGAACTCGCTGGAGGGGCAGAGAGGGACGCTGCAGACTAGTAATAGCAAGTTGCATGGGAATATTGGGTTAAGGGATTGATTGCACCATTTTACGTGGGCTTGGTTCACGACTACGATGTCGACTGGTGGAATTGCGTTGCTCTTGGGACAGACGCCTCATCGATTCAATGGCTTGACTGTTATCGGGGATATAAGTGCGTACTAGATCATTGCCTCTGGACTAGGTATTGGGATTTCTCAAATGAGCAGAGCAACTGCTGTCCCTCGACTTCTACTTGGACAGTCTTCATCCTCGACCTCAACCACTTCCTCAACTTCTGCGCCCTCCTCACAACTCGCTTCACGCTCTTCCCCAAAGCCTTTCTTTCCTCCCTCCAACGCCCCACCGAATCCCTCTTCGTCCCCACCTTCTGGATCTCCCTCTCAAACATAATCTCCAACATCCAACTCTACGGCGCACCACACTGTGGACCATGGCTCACAACCACCCTGCGCATCCTATTCTGGATTTACGCCGCCTGCACATTCTTACTCGCCGTGGGACAGTACTATTTCCTCTTCACCGGCAAACCACTTACGATGCAATCTATGACACCTGCTTGGATCTTGCCTGTGTTTCCTGTTATGCTGTGTGGAACGCTGGCAAGTTTTATGGGATGGAGCCAGTCTCCGCAGTATGCGTTGCCGATACTTATGGCGGGCGTTACGTTCTAGGGCTTGGGGATGTTGACTGCAACATTTATGTATGGGCCATACCTCACGCGACTCATGACCTCCGGTCTTCCAAACCCGAATATGCGACCAGGAATGTTCATCGCCGTCGGCCCACCCTCCTTCACTGGCCTTGCTTTGCTCGGTATCTCCGAGAATCTCTCAGCCATCTACCCCTCATATACGGCGATCTCCTCTATCTCCAACCCCTCTATCATCCCCGAGATCTTCCGCATCCTGGCTGTCAGCGTCGCAGTATTCCTCTGGGCAACAGCATTCTGGTTCTTCAGCGTTGCATTAGCGAGCGTGATATCTGGTGCGCGATCGAAAGAAGGCATGAGTTTTCATCTCGTGTGGTGAGCTTTCGTATTCCCAAATGTAGGGTTCACAATCGCAACGATAGCCATTGGGAATGCGTTTATGAGCGAAGGGATTTTGTGGTTAGGCAGCGCGATGACGATTGCTGTTGTTGCAGCTTGGCTTTTTGTTGGAGCGGCGCATATGAGGGCTGTTTGGAAGAAGCAGATTTTGTGGCCGGGGAGAGATGAGGATCACGATCAATGACTTATCAAAGCGATTCAAAATATCTTATTCAACGAACATACGGACTACCAAATCCGCTTAGCAGACATCTCATACCGACTAATCTTCCCAAAATCTTCCTTGGACCCCTTCTCAGCCTTCTCCCTCCCAATCCGTTCCTTTTCCTTCAACTTCGCCAACGTCTCTGGATCATCCTCGAAAATATACCGACGCTTCGCATCATCTACTTCTACCATTCCCCATCCTCCAACTCTCTTTCCACCTGTATCATAATGTGCGTGCTCGCGCTTTTTCATACTTCTGTATCTATTCCGCGCAAACTTCAGGAGTAACATCCCAAGCACCAACTTACATGCTAAGAGAACGAAGAACGCACCGAGGAAGAATATCAGCATCGTGAGAGCGGATATGAATTGGTCAGCGCCAGGTAGGTACCAATGCGTTGAGGCACTCGGGTCGGGGATTCCGAATGCGTTTCGACCCAGCGCTTTGCGGATTAGGTTGTCGAAGTGTTCCAGCGCTGCGGTGGTAGCGGGCGATGTGCCTACTGGCTCGACGGAGAGGGCTGTAGCGGTTGAAGGGATGGGTGGTGGAAGGTGTGTGGCGAGGAACATGTGGTAGGTTTGCACTGAGGAGCGGATGAAGAGGCAGGAGAGGGGGATGACGGGGAGGCCGAGGCGTTTGATTAGGTTTTGATTGACGAAAGCCTAGCTTGTTAGCAGGCGCTTGAGGAGTGTAGGTAGGGGCTTACGTTGGTGTAGTAATCCTTGGCCAGAACGTCCAAGTAGCGCTGATAGACCGCTGGCTTGACACAGTTGAATTTACTAATGTATGCGTGCTTAATCCAATCTACTAACATCTCGCTGCCGAGGACGAGAAGGAAGGGTGATAAGACTTCGCCGGACCAGCTGGGGAGTATGGTGAAACTGTTTGGAAGGATGGAGTTGCTTCGGATCGGGGCCTCGAAATCAGCGGTACCGCCATCAGAGCTGAGTATGCTAAGACCTCCAACCTCGACGATGTTTCGCAATGCAATAATTGTCAGCATGAGCCAGAGCTGGAATCTCTCCACCACATCGGCGCAGGTGAGTTGGAAGATGTTGTCCTTTTCAAATTTCTTGAAGACGGTTGACTTGATTTCGACGAATTGATTGGACATCAGGAGTGTGAGGAGAGCGTTGGAGTAGGAGTTCACGGCGACATTCAGGGTGATAACTTGATAGAACAGGGCTGTGGCGTGGATGACGTTGTAGATGAGGGCCAAGATGAACATTCCAAGTGGTCGGAGGATCTTGCTTCTTCCATCGAGATCTCGTTCCAATGTCTCGTCAGAAAATAAGCACTCGTAAATATCTTGTCCCAAAGCGGAGAAGAGCCTATCGGCAACCTAAAAAAGAATCAGCGGGTAGTCTTCAGTCGCATTGCAAGTGTCCTACCTCAAGCATATTATAAATAACGTAGAGCTTAATCGCTGCCTGTCCTTTGATGCTGTGATACATTCTGCTTGCATCGAGCTTCATCAGAATGAGACAACTGCAGATGATCACCGCACCTTGTAGGAGATCAGCTTTGTGGTTCGAGGACAGTGACGACGGATGCGATTTCGTTCGTCGATGTTTTCGACCCCAACCCCCATCCTGCCTTGACCTGCGTTCGACTTCGGCCTTCAAATGCTCAATTGCGGCATTTGCATTTCCATTCCCAGTCTCGGACACCCGCCCAGACTGTGGTTGATATGATGGGTTCGTTGAAGCCGAGGGCCTGCGGACCCGAGATGTGCTTCGAGATCGTGATGCAGAGTCCTGACGTTCCCGTCGCCGATGCCACATCCGTCCTGATCCATGGTAGATAAATCCAATGATGAAACGAGCTTCCTTGGCAAGGACTTCGCCCCACCACCGCATCAAAATGGCGGCAGCCCTGAAAAATCGAAGAGGCAGAATTGTGAACGTGTATAGCAATGAATCTAAGCATGCCAAAGTTCCAAAATAGAGAACTTGCTCCAATTGCGGGGGTAATAACAGAAAATTCAATAAACGCTCAAATTTGATTTTGGAAGATTCATAAGGGTTGTCGCTAGTAGCTGACCGGTAAATGTACAATGGAGATGGCCGAGACGAGGAAAGCTCAAGTTGTAGGTATGTTGGAATTGACATGGGCGGCAGAGGAATAGTTTGCGGCATTGGCGATGGTGGATCGTTCGTCGGTCCTTTGTTCGCATTTGATGTTGTCTTCGTCGATATGTTATTCAGATCCAAAGGGTCAGGTCGTGGTCCAGAGCCTATCGGCTTTCGTTTCGGTGAGGTTTGGCCAGAGCTTCCTTTAGTGTAAGATTGCATCCGATTGCTTGCCACGGCAGGGGTCGAGACGGTCCTAGACGAAAATCCTGGACGTCGCTGGGGTCCGTTTGCTTGCGCTGTCTCGGCACTGGGTCTTCGTTCTCTATTCATATCAGGTACCCTCAGTGGCTCTGATGCGCTCGTCTTCCGATGATGCTCCTCAGGTGGATGACGAGTAAAATCAGATGCTGACCCTCTCCGGTCCAGGTTTGGCGATGGAGCGAGTGACGCTGGACCAGAAGCTGAAAATCTTCTTGGTGAAGTGATAGGCAATGACTCCGGTGCAGAAGTTAACTCATCAATCTCAGCAGCACTTAGTTTGAAGATCTTGTCCTCACCACTGCCACCAGATTTCGACACAGACAGCTTTCTTGGCTTCCTGATCTTCTCTTCTGGAATATCATGGAGCTCATGGGGAGGTAAGGTTTTGGAAATCGGAAGAGGAGAGGCAAGCATGGCTTCTCCATTTTCGCTAAAATTTGGGGCCGATATGGTCGTCTTTTCGAAGGATCCGGAATATCTGCGTCCGTTGGGGACAGACGATAACGTGCCGGTCCATTCCCCAGATGAAGTGTCCGTAGCTACCGGCGAAGGAGATGTGCTTCGAGGCGATGGGGACGGAGATGGGAGCTGTCGAACTTCTTCCACAATCAGGTGACCTCCTGGGTTGGAATTCACGTATCGAGCTTGAAGATTTGTGGAGTCGATTTCTTCGTCCACAATGGCGTCGGACGCCATGTCATCTTTTCCAGTCCAGGTCTTCACCTCTGGACCTCGCAACCCAGCCTCCACAGACATTGGCATCTCAAGGCTGTGTGTTGGCGAAGCATGAGGATATATTGCTTCGTTGCCCCCTTAGATGATTTCGTGTGGAGATAAAAATAATGCTGGTCAAAGAGCCTTGTTTTAGATGGCCGCTTAGTCAGCTCCGCTAGTGCTCGCCGCTCGCTAATTGGGTGCTTTTCCGCCACCCTCTTTTACCACTTGTGCTCAAATTGAGAGTCCATGATTGGAATGGATTGAAAATGAATAATCGCTAATGTACAACGGTTACAGGATCGATAAGATGCCACCCATGATGTGTACATTCCCCCTTCCCCTGACTCCAGTTCTTCAATTACGCAATCGAATGAAAGATCCAGAGTGTCAGGGATTGCTTATGTAATCACTGCGCTATTGCACGTGTCGACAGTTGGTTGGATCTACTTGGCAATATTTGCGCTCATTCGTGCTACCGGCTCCGGCATTCAGATTGCGAGTCAGGGCAATAGTAGCAAGTCCTTGCTCACTATTTCAGCAATTCTTACGAGCATAGGCCTCTCGGCCCTGCCGCTAGCCATGTGTGGGTTATTGAAAAGAATGTACGCTCCTTTACTCTTGGTCGAACTCCAAAGACTAACCAACATTGTGTAGTTGTACTGGATTGGGCGAAGAAAGCATCTTTACACCACGACTGTGCGATATCCTCCAAATCCCTACAGTGCTCGGTCTCGTTCTGGCTGCTCTAGGTAGAAGCGACACATCCAAGAGCAGTGACCCAAAGAAGCAATCAAGTAGCTGTGCCTACACAAAAGTTGCAATGATAATCTTCATAATGGTCTGGATTATTCAATCTGGCATCGCTGCCGTTACCTTTGTCAACATCCGTAAAGTCATCCCCGGAGAAAGGCGACTTGTCATTGCCCTTGTGGCCTCGGTGCCATTCTTCTTCGTTCGTCTGCTCTACTCCATCTTCTCACCTTCGACGACACATTGCCGATTTCCAATCCCAGCACTGGCAGTGTAACTGTCCTAGCAGTCATGGCCGTCACTGAGGAATTCATTGTCGTTTTGCTATATCTTGGGGCTAGCTTCCTCATTTCTGATACTCCACGCGGACGAGTAAAGCATGGGGGTACTGATGAATAATGATGGACCAACACTGAAATTGCAGAAGGGCAAAAAGTTTAGGCTGGAAGGTATGAACCGTACCGGGAGCCTTGAAGCTGGCGAGTCTTACCTTGACATTCCTTCAAAGTTCAAGGGCATATCAATAACCAATCCGCAAAAGGAGGTCTCGACCAGCTCAGCACTCTACTTACTTATAGAATTGGTAGAATATTATAGATGAACTGGAAATATATAATGTGCAAATTATTCCTTTGTGGTGTGTGGATTTCCTGTAGTTATTGTCCCAAACTCAATGAAGTCCTCGCCCAGCCGGGTGTTTCAATTGTACTTGAACTTATCTCCATTCGATCATCTAATTTAATATGTTCGTTAGTTGCAGTCCATTGACTTCGTTTTGCTGCGGTTTGTCGCAAAATCGGGACACCTCAGCAGACATAGATTTTATCCTCGTCTGAGGCGTTCCCATTCATCATCATAGTCACGACGCTAGCCAAAGTCTTAAGGGAACAGCCTCAATTCTCTAGCTAGAGTAATACTTAAACACCTATATAATTTAATATCTCTTCTTTACATACTACCTATGTGGCGGCCCTGGCCATGGCCATGGCCCTTGCCCTCACATTCTTTTCTCGCGTGCCTAGCATGGCATGACGCGGCTCCTGTATATAAGCTTGTTTTCTCTTCAGAACTCTTCTTCTTGTTTCCTTAGCTTGGTTTTCTCGTCTTAGTGCGAATACGATTATGCTCTTTCTGAGGCCCCTCTCCCTGTATAGTGCCGTGATACCTTGCATTAAAAGTCTACTATCACAACTGGTACTCTCATTCTGCATTGGGCTAGCGAGAAGCTTACTATTTCTGTGAATACATTCGAATGTTTTCAGCTCCAATGTAGTACAATCTGCCCCACAGACCGTATAGAAGATTCAATTTAAGGATACTGATATTTAATTCGATTGCGAGACAGAGAATCTTGGGACTCTCGGGTCGAGCCCAGGAGCTAACATTTTTGGCCCAAACAGTGCATTCAGCTGAGTTTTAAAGAAAATAAAGTGGTTGCTGAAGTGTACCTGAGATGGCGGAAGGATCAAATCCTCTGAACTCTGGCCGGGGCATGATGCTCGAACTTGGTCGTGCCACTACAAAAAGAAATCAACTACAAGTCCAACGAAGCACATCATGTTGCCACGACCCTCCATAGGTCAGCCAATGCTTGTGATGTAGTCTGGTGACTTTGTGAGGCAAAGCTAGCCTGAATGATTCGTGGGACTCATCTCGACATGGAGAATGCCAAGATGATACCGCACATTCTGAGTCGAATCCCAAAGTTGGAGTCTCTCGAGCCTGACTCCTTCAACCTGAATATCAAAGAGCCAACCAGACATTCTATGAATAAGGTGTACCGGCACTAAATTCCACTTTATGTTTTGGCCCAACAATCCTCAACTAAAATAGTTTCCGTATGACTTCAAGGCGCACGTTGATCACTTTACAGTCGAAACTACATGATACCAATCCTGCGCAAGACGTGCAATGGCGAAACTTAGATGTCGTGCCAACAAAGAAGCCGCCCACATGTAATACTTCATCTAGCAAGGAGCCAAGAAATGAAGTAAGCGCATATACGAATATACAGCTCGCCCAGGACTGAGTTTCATCTGGACGCTAGTCAGGGAGGCAATGCAAGAACATCCGTGCCAAGTTTTTAAATATGTTAACAGGATTGGGTGGAAAATTCTATACTCTTAAGATTGTGTGCTGTCAGTGGGAGAAGGGCTCTGACACGTGCCTAAGGAAGCAATCCTTCCCCGCCATAAACCCGCGGACTTGCTTATTGTTACACAAACACTAAAAATAACACATGCGAAACAAACGCACTCTTAACCTTCAATAGGCTCATCTAGGAAACACACTATGGCTGTGACACTTAAAAATTTCAGCACAATTCTCCTGATTTGACGGGTATTGTTAATTTCGCGTGTTAGCCGCCAAGTGACTGCCTACAGGCTTCCTTGTTCTACGCCATTGTCCGCTACCCGCTTGTATGATGATAGATTGTTTTGCTCAGAGATTTTGGGATTTCTTCCCTGTCCGAAAGTGTCAAGCCTTAAGCGCAGGATCACATTTCTGTTTGTCATGTATAATGCAAACTATCGGGCGGAAAAAATTCAACCATACAAAGAGTTTCATAGTGTGATATGGGCACGTACAAATTTGCACAAATCCGTATCTAAAGGCTGAGTTTCCTATTTCAGAGAATTTATGATATACCTCTCTACGAGGTGGCTGGTTTGTACCCAAGGCAAAGGTTTGGACACCTTTCTCTTGGCAGATCCTTTGGGATGCGCGCTAGAGCTCTCTCGAGTTGTCCCTATTCGTTCTTCGATCATGAACTCTGGACGACTGTTGTACTATTTGTGTGCTCTCAATTCAAGAGATGAGCTGAGCGAGAGTTTTGATGGTCAATAATTTTAATTCCGCCCCTATAACTGGGCAGTTTTAATGAATGGTTCATGAAATTAGACCACTGAATACTAAGTCACACGACCGTTAACGTTAGGCATATAGAATCGCCAGTCAGATAGACTGTCGCGGGGCGCAGTCGTCAAGGGGCCATTAGGAAAAATGTTTTAGAGCCGTATCTTTTAGATTTTCGACTTGTGGGGCTCAAAATAGAGTTTTGTAGTAGCGCAAACTTCACATATGTCCGTAGCTGAGGTATCTGGTGTCCAACAGGGTGTAGACCTTGCAGACTTCTGAACCTCATCGGCAGTTGCTTCTACTGCTAAAAGTGGATACGAGAAGGAATGCGTTCTTGTCTCATTCATCTCCTCACGAGACATCGAGAGGCTGCTGGGTGCTCAGCCCAATGCCCTCGCTGGAAGCAAATCCAACAGAATCATGGCTTCGCCGACAACTCAAGTCTTGGAAGAGGTACGCACGATGATAGGTACTGGTAACAAGCCTTAGCTGAGGTCTTTGTCAGTTGGCAGGCGCCCTGCCACTATTGGGATGATAAAGTCAGGTATCTCAGCGGAGAGAAAGGTATAAAGGGTTTTCTGATATCCTCTTGCCAAATACCACCATAGCTTCGGCAACATTCGACAATCTCGACGTGGAATATAAAACATCTTTTTGAACAAAACACCAACATCTCGTTCAAAATGTACTTCAGCACTCTTGTTCTTTTAGCTGCTTCGACTCTCAGCCTAGCAGCGCCAGCTCCAGCAGCGGGACCTGACCCCAACGATGTCTTCATCAAGAGCTTTACCTACGCTGGCTCCGGTTGCCCAGCAGGCTCCGTAGCCAACGCAACAGACGCTGCGAAGGACGTCCTTACCCTTATCTACTCTAATTACGTGGCTTCGATTGGTCCCGGCACTGCGGTTACCGATCATCGCAAGAACTGCCAAATCAACCTCGACGTCCACTATCCCCAGGGCTGGCAGTTCTCTCTTTTCTCAGTCGACTATCGTGGTTTTGAGGACCTTGACCAGGATGTTACTGGAAAACAGTCAGCAACCTACTATTTCTCCGGAAACACCCCACAGGTATTCCATCCCCGGACAGCTGCACTTCTGTAACATAAACTAACTTTGATATAGATTACGGCAACCACAACTTTCAAGGGCCCGAAGACGGATAACTACCTGATCACCGAAAATTTCGACGTGACTTCTCTCGTTTGGTCTCCTTGCGGAGCTGACTTCCCACTCAACATTAACTCACAAATCTATTTGACGTCCACCAAACCAAGTGCCACTGGTATGCTCACCACCGACTCTACAGACTTTAAGTTCACGCAAATCTACCATCTCCAGTGGCGCCAATGTCACTAGGTATACCCCTGATGCTCGATCTCGGCGTGCCTCATGATGCTATTGGCCATATGTATTGTGGCGTCGGATTCGGGATAGGGAGGGAGCACATGTTTCTCAAGGTTACTTGGGGAATACGGTTTCATTGTTGAACGGCTGTTGATTTGCTTTTGTTCGCCTTTCGAATTTGATTCTCTTCTTGGTCGGTCATTAGGGTCGTCTTAGTATTTTAGTCGGAATGCTTCTCACTGAAAACTTTAAATATCACTTATGAAATATAAATGTGATTCGGTTCAGACGCTCCCAGATAATGTGATATACGTGATGATTGCGACCGGTACACATCGTGCTTGATATTGCAGCTATTTGATATATATATCCATGACAAGAAGGAACTCAATTCTTCTTGATCTGTTGTCCCGAGTTTCTTGAATGGGCCTTATCAAAATAATCGTCGTTTGTAGTTTCGCGGCTACGAGGCTGGGGATTGTCAGCGAAGTCGAAAGGGATCTGTATTAGAACTCACTTAGTTCGATAGCAATATTCACGAGAAGAAGTGGAATCGATCTCGGAGTCTCTGTAAGTCGTTGGCGGTGGTTTGGAGGCCGAGGTTTTCGTCCTGTTCGAGGCTGGACTAGGGCTGCGGTTTGAATTTGAATTTATTTGAATCATTCAAGTATCATTCATGAATAACCCCAAATATTTTGTGAATTGGGGGGTGTCATCCATGAATTTAAAGATTGATATCACGTGCCTAGGCCTGGAGGGTTTACCAGCCTGAGAAACCCTTTTTAAGGGGGTTTTTAAATTAAAACCATATCTTTTTAAACTAATTATGGTATTATAAATGCAAAATTATCCTTTAAGCTAATAAATCAATAAGAGAGTTATTTCAGGAAATGATTTTTAAGCCACAAAGCAAAATTTTAGCCTCTCAACTCCCACGTGACTTTCTTCATTTAATTCATGAATTTTGATCATTTTCATTATATGGATAAAGCCCCGGAAGATTATTTAAATTTGAATGGTGAATTGAGGGAAAATATATGAATTATTCATATCGGAGCCCTATGCTGGACTTGTTTTTGCAGCTTTTTTCAAAATAGAATAGGATCTTACCTGAGTAGGCTCTTAACTGACAGCTATTCCCTTATGTGCCAATTAATATAGTATATAAGTAGCCCTTATATTAAGTAATAAATTTAAGTCTTATAATTAATATATTATCATATAAAGTAGTGTAAACCTATATTCATTGACTTAGAAGTAGGCGATTTTCTCGATATTTCTTGAATCGCGATTTCTTAAAAAAATAAGCGATATACACTAGTTACGTTACTCGCTGTACAACCTCAGCTCGCCCACATCCGCAAGATGCCGAACAACTACTGAACAGGTTGTCCGTGCAAACACCTGCTATCCCTGCATCCATTCCTCCGGTCAACCTTTAGTCACATCTCTTAGCCGTTTACCCTGGTTATCCCTTGCCTTGAAGGACCATTTCTCTCCTCACTACCTTGCCTAAGATATTGATGTAGGATCCCGCCCGCCTTGTTTCATTCTTGTTGCTATGACTGTGCTTTGAGCCGGAACTTTTTCGTCGATGAGACGTGGCTTTTTGACTACGGTTGCCCTCCTCTGTTATAGAGGATCGAGAAGTAGAGCCGTGCGGATGTTCTTGGCCACTAGTTTCTTGCCGAGCAAGGGCCAGATTCTCTTGTGTGATTGCGTCCTGTTGTTCTACAATCATCTGCAGCCTGGCAACTCTTTCGGCATTTTCATCGCGCTCCCTTCCTGCTTGTGCCAATTGACTTCGAAGGTGTTCGGCCTGCTCATCACGCTCCCTTTCTGTTTGTCTCAATTTCCTCTTGAGATCATCCACCTGTGTCTCCAATTTTTCAATCATGGACCGAGCTTTCTTCAATTGCCTCTGCAAGTCCTTCTTTTCCCCCATCAGCACTTTGCAAAGGTTTCGTAAATCATTTCCTTGGCGTACCAAATCCGCTACCTCCGAGCTACCAATACTTTTGAGTTGTTGCTTTTGGAGATTCTCGATTTCTGTTTCCAAGTCCTCTATTTTCAAGTCCTTCTCTTTAATTTCCGCTTGCAAAGTTTTCACCCTCTCCTTCTGCTTCGTGACTTGGGCCTCTAGTTTTTTGATGTGACCGCTGCTTGTTTCAGCGTCGGGAGACAGTGTCGAGTTCGAGGAATTCGTGGGCAAATCGTCGTCTGATGAGTGGTCTAACACGGATGTCAAAGTGCTCTCGGGTTCTGATGGCGGGTTATTCTCGTCATCTAGAAAAATTCTCAGTCAGTACTATCAACAGCCGTTCTAGAAAGAGAGTCATGCCTGGTGGCTGTTGTTTATCTTTCGTAATCTCCGTCGGTACATCAGTATGAGTATGCCCCTCAGGCTCTTTGTCCTTCCTGCTCGTCTGGGGCGGCTGCTGAGTGCCTCGATTTTCTTTCGTTCCAGAAGGCTCTCCATTGTCACTTTGTTGAATATTTCGCTTTTCAGGCGATGGCTTCGCTTCACGATGACTGACTTTCTTGAGAGTCGGTCTAACAAGAAATTCTCCATTTACCTGCATTTGATGTGACCTAGCTTTGCACGCTTCACATTCTCTCGATCGGCAGGGCCTTAATACAGGCCCTAGGCTGAGTGTCGAGTCCATAACTTCAGAGTCGACAAATAATTTAAAGGTGGCAAGAACCAGAAGAATAGAGTAATTGTAGTGAATGAGAAAAAGGATGAGTATCGAGGGGATTTGGGAACAATTCCATCAAATAATAAGCCGTTGTTGTTGGATCAGGCTTCGTTTCCTGCTTACCAAAAGAGGTCGCATGAATCGATGGTTGTAGGTGGGGTCATCTGCGGTGAACCTCTCCTCTAAGTGGCCCAGCTCCTCCCGGTCATACCTTTTTGGATATATGCATAATCGGGCGTTTGTTGTATCACGAAACACCTATTTATTGGGTGGCAAGGTGCAAAAAGATGAGGTTAATCTAAATTTTGCAATTGGACCAACCTGCAGATAGCGAGAAGAATCGTCCTATGACATACAGTAGTCTCTCCGAGAGTGTGCTGAGAGGCTGCCACCTTGCGTTAGTCCAAGCTTTTCGACATCTGGTCACGAATCGTCTGTCAGTGCTCAACGTGAAGCCGGTTGTCGCAGGAATTCAAATCGGCTTCACAGCTAAACACTCACTGATTTTATATCAACCCACATTTCCTGGTTCACTAGCACAATTACGACTAGTTCTGCTTTAGGCCCTACAGCTCTAACTTACTCCTCTGTCCCACCAGCTCGTTCAGCTCGCGCAAAGTCCTACCTTTTAATATCACACACAAGACGTAAGATCTCATAGATATGCACCATGACTTGTTCATCAATACCATCAGCCATTATAGCTTCGTGATGAATGAGGGGTTTCATATGTGAAGCATTCAACTTCTATAATCTGGCTCTCGTTTATTTCGCCAATGATGAACATGTATTGTCCGAATGTCAGGTCAGTTATATATTCGAATGGCAAAACAGTCGGCCTACTGCAACTAAATCTACCCAATGTAAAATAGAGAGATATATAAAAAAAAGCATAGTATATGTATAAGGTCTCAAGTTCATCGAGATGCAAAGATGTTGATTAACTAAGCCAGCTCAAAGGTGAGAAAGAATTCAAGATAATGTTCGCGACGCGAATACAGTAGATAGGTCATCTATAACTTATGGTACTCCTACCGTACAAGCTTTGGAGCTTTCCGAACTATCCGGATTATCAAACAGCAGCGAGAATAGCTTCAAACCCATATAAAACAAGAGATTTCGTCTGCGGTTGATTCCCCGAATCTGTGCCCCCTTATTCCCGTTATAAGAGGATGTCCGCATTCTCTTGATTTTCGCTCTAATGAAATTTTACCCCTTCCACGTTCTTATCACCCTTCCTAGATCTTTAAATGGCTCTATCTTACTCTATTAATGCCTAAATTCTCTTTGAAAGGTCAAAAATCCCGAAATCCCCTTTCTATGCGATATAACAGCGTAAGATTCCGGGCTCTAAAAGGCGCAATTTTTGCGTACAATTCAGCTACATATTTGGATCTTGGCAGTCTCTGTCATTCTCCAGCCCCATAATATATGTTATAGCTAGCGTCGAATCGAACTTAAAAACATTATACTATGATATCGGCGACGGTTTCAGAACATTATCGATATGCAAAATCAAAATATTTCGAACTCGTCGGACCAGAGCGTGCTCCACCCAAATGCCAAGAGATGCTCTTTCGCGACCCAGCATTCAATATCGAACTGGAATCATCCTGGCCCTAGCAAGACACCTAGCAAGACACCTAAACTTAAATCAAGAAGACGCGTGAACTCTTCGTAAACTCTTCAGCCAATATACCGTTTAATTTATATTTGCTAGACACCCTGGATTGATACAGTATTGTTCCCACAGATCCCCCGTCAGGGACTTTATCAACCAACAAAACCTCGCCCTGTTAGCAAGGCTGAAGCCAGTCCGGGAACGGTAACGACAGACGAAGCTCGACCGGGCTGCGCACCGAGCGGCGCACGGGGGCGATACGCTGCACCCCCGCGACTACCGTAATATGATAACTTGATGGCTAGGCAAAGAGACGCAGTAACAACAATAAGTTTGAGCATGATCACTCTAGATAAGAACTTATCTGCTGTATCATCCTCAATTATACTCTTATCGAGTGATCATGCTCATGCTTTATTGTTAGTCATCAAGCCATCATATTAGTCGCGGGGGTGCAGCGAATCGCTCCCGTGCGCCGCTCGGTGCGCAGCCCGACTATGCGCCTCTCGTTAAGGCTGATTGGTCATTATTGGACAATGTCTTTGTTGGGTATGACTGAGGTGGTTCTCGTACGGCTTAAAGGTTGGATTGATCCACGTAGAATAGGGTGTTTAAAAACGGTGAGGGCAGTACTTTTAGTTGAGAATAGGGCAGAGGTCTGGGGTTTGGTGTTGTGCGCGAGGGTTTTGTTTACGTTTACCACCTTACTAGGCGAAATTGCTTCAAAGTTTTGAGGCTGACATGGAGTTGACCCAATCAATCAGTCTCTTTTGCCATTAAAACCGTACCAGGTGGGTCGCCTAACTTATGGGCAGCACGAGTACAGCCCATCCTCCGGGATATCTTCCCGTTTGAGCAGATTACCGTCATGCTCAGTCCCTGCCTCAATCTGCCTTTGAGGCTGCCCTCTTGCGGACCGATTGGCCAACTCAGAGGAATCAGCCAAGAATAGCAGTAGAAAGTTTCATACAGGCAAGACAAGGCAGAATCGCCTTGGCGGCAAAGTGACGTTGATGGGATGGGCTTGAAATGGCTAGTGTGCCTGCTGATCATAGCTAAGTTGATACAGCGGCAAGATTGCATTGAGGAAGTGATTGTACTGAGGGTTCAGGTTACCCCTCACTTGATACAAAGCGAGGGGGAGGCTCAGCGTGGGCGGAGCCGCGTCCTCTGGGATATCCTACTCCTTGGCATGAATGCACTAGCCGCAGAAACCACACCAGGAACCTCACACGCCGTGCGTCAGTGCAACTCTAACTGTACAGAAAGCACGTCAACGTGACAAAGCTTAAGTAATCTCGGAGCTGAACCTCTTTCGGTCTTTCCTACTTACATAGCCCAGACCGTCGGTTCTAGCCTCGAATGAGGAAATGAATGTCCCTGTACAAGTATCGTACGTGCTACGGTACGGAAAAATAGACATGGTTGCAAGGGCAGCTCTTATGACTATATCCGGGGAACGTACTAAGGGTCTTCAACCAATCGATTTGGGGGAATCTTCGAGAAATCTCATACCACTATGTACACTGCCTGCTGATTGGCTAAAAACCCTAGTAAAAGGATCCGTAAACCCCCTTGTAAATTGAGCATTTAAGGTTTATTTACAGTAGGGGGAGAGTACAATAGGGGCAGTAGCATCGGTTAAAGCCCCAAGTGAGGAAACAGCCGCCTTACCTCAGCGAAAGCGCAGTCACCCGCCAGCAACTACAGCAAACCATCTGCTGCCTACGGAAGCTAGATGAGGTCCACAAGAGCACGCCTTGCACTCTGGGATAGACTCATCGCGTCGTTTGAGTGAGCGGGAGAAGGAGATGGCTGTTAGACCAGGCTCTCCAGGGAATCTTTCGTCCCTTTCATAGCGCGGAATGACAACTAAGAGCAGATAACGAAGAATGTCACGAGTTTAGTTACAGGTGGGCATATCGACCAACTCGTAAGAGTAGGCCAGAATTCTGCTGAATGTGAAGTGACTTCGCCAGTACCTTTCACCAAAAATAATCCAGAAATAAAAGGGAAAAGCCCGAAGTTTGTAATTGGGCATACCATGACTGCCTAACTCTGTTCAGGGTGAATCCTAGGAAAATGTTCGTTCCCAATATGTCAGGACGGGCGCTAAAGTCAGCCACGTTTTCAACACTGCCCCTCTGTTCTTCCTTTGATACCCATCTCCCTGAGAATGCTGTCCGTATTAGATTTATATAATCGTTGCATTTCGTCCATCAATCTAGCCAACTAACCTCGCAATTCCAATTCGTTTTGTACTCCCCAACCAACGTCTCTGACAACGAAATTCGACCATGTCTCAATCACCCACTCAGAGATGGAACCCCTCTGCGGTTTTGAATATAATCACAGCTAGCAATGATATATCCTGTGCTGGTATCACTCAGAAGGGCCTACCCTGTCGCTGGGACCTCGGCGGAGATCCTAAGTTGCAGGCTCGCCAGTTGCTCATTTCGATGTCCCAGAGGTCACCTCGTGAAGCACTCGACGTTCTACCACAACTAGCACGGCTCTGTCTATGCCAAAAAAACCATCAACACCAGGCAGAGAGGGTGGTGGCCAGGTGGACTACCTTAATCGAACCATACACTATCACTCTAGAGAGCGAGGACACCCGACAAATCCATCGGCCTGTTGGTCATGCAGGTAACACTAGCGACATGTCTTCTAAAGGCGGAGTTCGCGCAACGGGGTCGAGCCGGCCGAAACTCAGCCTTGACGAGATCATAGCTGAATTGGCAGCCCTCTCTATTCGGCAGAAAGAATTGAGGTCGATGTTACAAGATGCCCACTACGATGATGAACACGAAAAATCCAAGGACTCATCAGCGCAGACAAGTCCTTCCCAAAATAGTGCGCATCTAGTCAACCCAGCTGAGCTAAACGAGTCAGAGTTCTCAGGGGATGGGCAAGGCCAAAGCCGTGGCTCGTCTTCTTCACGTGATGGCTGGAAGCGAGTCTTTGGGCGTGGAAAACACGTAAAATAGATATCGCAGAGAGGATAAGCAGTTGTAATTGAGGGTTCTTGTATTTATGGAGTTGGTCACATGATATTACATTCTCGAAATTTTCTCTCCACATCTAGTGCGGGTGGGCTCGTTGTTAGTCGGCCGTTTTCACAGCGTGAATTTTCGCGTTCCTCTTCCTTAATACCTCTTTTTAATCACTATAGAATGACCACTCCACGACGCCCCTTGGGCGAATTGAGCTCAAATATTATACCCAAGAGCGAGCTCTCACCTTATATACGCGGGAGAATTGTTGGCAAGGCGGAAGAGGGGGCAAAAATTGCGCATAATCGTGGAGCAAATTGACCCACTAATTTTTCAGCTGGGCCAATTAGTGGGCTCCAGCAGTACAGTTTTTTTTATTTATTAATGCAGTCGATTTTCCAACCTTTAATTCTTAAATAATTTATAACAAATTAACAATATAACCAAATTTAATACATTAATTGATTGATTGATTACTTCTTTTAATGTGCTGTAAAGTTGAAGACTATAGTTGTGACAGCACTACGTATTAGAGTCTCACGCAATAAAGACCCTGTGCTGAACGACAGTAAAATCGGTCTGTAACTGTTTATAAGCCGACTGCAAGCTAGACTGTTTGATGTACTATATATGAGCTCTATAAGCTTTATAGTTTAGGAGCTTAAGCTTAAGTTTACTTAGCAAAAGCATACTAGTACTTAGGTACCTTTATCTGAGTACTGTAATTTGACCACTACTTTTATTACTCTATTTGAACATCCAGAATACAGGAACATCTTCGGATCTCAGATTCAGCATTGGCGACTTGCAAGAACGCAAAATGCAATCGTGATTGCAACTGCATGGGACAAGTTCAGAGGAAATGAAGAAGGAATAGACTGGAATGCTGTCGCGAAACGTACAAGAACTTAAGTTATGTGGTAGATACCAAGGTGCTCAAAACTTTGGGAGTCAACGTGTTGAAACTCGGCCTTAGACAATCTTTATTGTAAGTCGCTCATGTTTCGATGTACAGGTACATATAGCACCATTGATCATGGCATTGGGCTTCCAAGGCCTCAATTCATTCAAATTTTTCATTTTGCAGTGAAGAACGCTTTTGTCTACCACCGAGAAATATTCATACAAACATCATCCAAACAAGCCGTAGCAGAGAATTGAACAAGTAACGTCGACTCCGAGCGCCACGCTAAGTTCTCAAATTATCCCCATCTATCCCTCGCCCTTTCCCCTCTCATGCACCCACCATTCTCACACTCTCACGCTGACCTCAGCTCATCGCCTACCCAACCTCCCAAAAACCCTTCCGAAGATCTCTCGGCTCTTGTACAAGTTACTAAGCCTCAATCGCTCATTATCCAAATGCGCCGAATCGCTCGCCTGTCCACACGGTAGATGCGCAGCTGGAGCACCAAACTCCTTCTCTAGGAATCGAATACTGGGAATCGAGCCACCCTCCCTAATATACAACGGCTTCCGTCCTTTCTTCGTTTTTGCGTCGTTGACTGAAGTGTCGGAATCTTGATCTAGAGGTTGGGCTGCGAGCGAGGTATGATCCGAGCCATTTGTCAAAGTGGTTGTTGTCGTAGGTGAGGGTTTGAGGGAAGGCGATTGTGTAGGTGTGACGGGTTTCTTCGGAGTTTGTTTAGGGCCCGGAACAGAGGAGCGGCGCTTGGTACTCGAGATAGGACCCCAGACTTCCATTATTGCTTCCTCCAGAGTCTGGAAGATCTCGTTATCTGGGTCGCCGAGCCAGGCATCTGCTTGGTTGTCAATCGTGATCGAAAGGCGATTGTGGGTATCGAGTGTTGCGAATGCATCGGATAGGAAGGTTGTCAGGGATTTGATTACGTCATCAACTTCTTGATTGGGTACGAGGCGCAAGGAGATAGCGGCGCTGGCATGCGAGGAGACAAGGGAGCCGTCGGGCCCGGAGACTTTGTAGCGGTGAATGGTGAGGTTGGGTTCTCGCCAGCGGGCCATGAGGGATGCTTTCAGGATCTCTGCGGGGCCGAGGGAGGGATCGCGCTGGATGAGAGTGGATGTTATGTCGTCGTAGCGAGCTTCCTCAGCAGGTGTTAAGGGCAAGATGTCGTCGTAAAAGCCAGGGATTTGGATGCGATTGTGGAGGCCTTTGAGTCTGGCTAGGATCGCTGTGAGATCGAAGAGTGGTTCATCCATCATGAATGATCCGTCTACTCCACTGTGCACATCCGGGTGGTTACTGTCGACCTTTACAGTGGCATGAAGGACTCCTCGGAGGCCATATGTCAAGCAAGGAACTTCGTCATCTAACCAATAGCTGTTTGCGAGAATGATGTAGTCGATATCGCCAATGAGATCTTTGTGTCTGCGAACTGCATCTTTGAAACCGCGGGAGCCCGATTCTTCTTCGCCTTCGATGAGAAACGTCACGTCCGAGTCAAGCTCCTTCTTGTGTACTAAGTCCACAACGCCGTACAGCGCAGCCATGATCGGACCCTTGTTATCTGACACTCCTCGCCCGTATAAGTAGCCGTTGATGCCTCTCATCTGAAATGGGTCCACAATCCATTTCCCTTCCTTGTCATCGGCAGGAACAACGTCGTAATGGCCATAGAACAAAATCTTCTTCCGCTCCCCAGATGTAGCAGGATTGCCTCTGAACTTCGCATACACAACTGGATTCTGCCGATTGTCTGTATTCAACATCTCTGTCTGCGCGCCGTGCTTCTTGAACAGTGTCCGGAGAAAAGTTGCTCCACGGCGACAATCCTCTGCATGATCTGGCCTCGAAGAAATGGTCTTGAACGAAACAAATTCTTCTAGGGACTTGACAAGCTGATTTTCGTAGACTTGGGGCTTGCCACCGTGGCTACCAGATTGGCATCCAGTGATATCCCAAATTGACACTGAGTTATCGTTGGCGCCCGTGATGTAGAGTTGGCGGTTTTTGTAAGTGGTGACTGCAGATGCAAGTATGCGGCCTTCGTGGGCTTTCCAACGATTGACACAGTGGTATTTTTGGTTGAAATTTGACGAGGAGCTTTTGTATTTCCCGTATTGGACTGTGCTGTATTTCTACGAAGGTAAGAATCTGGACTGGTGAAAAGGCACGCATGAGACTTACTCTCGCAAATCCAGTAGCTCCAGCACTCCACAGGTATCCCCACCCCATTTGCAAGGTCATAACATCTCCCTTGTGTGCCCTGATGACTCGGAGTTTTTGCTTCGTATCCAAATCCCACAACTCGATGACACCCTCCAGCTTGCTGCTGTAAAGGAATGACCCGTCTACAGCCATCGACAGTATCGACTCAGCATCATCCTCGCCCAGAACGGCAACCTCCTTGATACCCTCATCAGAAAGCTTCCACAGCTTGATTGTGCCATCTCCTCCGCCCGAAATCAGCATGTCTTCCTCCGAGTCCACTAATCGACTAACTCCCCGCACCATAAGCATGCAATACACGTATCCAAAGTGTGCATAGTGCCTCATATGCGCCTTGTCAATCTCCAGCACGTCTCCATCATTTATTCCCGTCCTCGTAGGCTGTGGTCGCGGTGTTGAAGTTCCTCCAGCTTGTACAGAGTCGAAGAATCGATGATTCCGTCGATCAGGATGTCGGTCAGGGTTCGGCGTAGGTCTCGTTGCAGAATCCTTCAAACTGACCCATTGTATACTCGTATTCTGCGCTCCCAAATACACCGTCTCGAATTGCGGCGAATATGCCACGCTGAAAACATCTCCAACATCGTAGGTACTGTATATGTGGTACAATCGCTTTAAATTATCCGGGCACCACGCGTTCACGATCGCGTCTCCAGCGCTGGAGAAAAGGAGCTTGCGGTCTGAGGAAAGGAAGAGGCAGAGAACGGCGCGTGTATGGGCTTGAATTCGCAGGACCAGCTCGAATGAAGCTAAAGACCAAACCACAATCTCTCCATCCTGTTTGCCCGCGTAGATAAATCGATCTCCGACTGCGAGTGCGAGGATTGAGCTATCGTTTTGTAGATGGTGCGCGAGCTCGGGGCGGTCATTCAGTTTCGAATCAAGGTCATCGCTGCTTTCGGCGCGGTCCGTAATTTCGTAGGGTTCGTCATCGCTGGCTTCTGCTGTTGATGGGTCAGCGAGGGGTGTATTCGAGGTCTGCTGTTGAGCTGCAACTCGAGCTCCAAAAATTGAAGCCATATTCAAGAAGTTGAGGGGTTGTTGAGCTGCTGTCACAGTTGGCCGTCGCGGGCGCGCAAGGCTGGCTACTCTATCGATGGCCGCCTGTAAAAAGTCCCACGATTTCTCCAACTCTCCCCCTTGCCAGAACAAAGCAGCAGACATGGTGAAAGTCTCCCCAGCTCGATAAAATTCGAAAGTCCAAACACAATTATTCACATACCCGTTGTTCCAAAACTGTTTTCTTCCTCTGCTTCAGACCAATCTATTTGTCCCTCCGTGTCGTCGCCGCTCTTCCAAAGGGAATCCTGATTGCACATGATGTTTAACAAAGACTTCGATGATTAGCAGGCGCACCCACTCCACCTTTACAAGTGAAAATCGAAGCAATCCTCTGCGGCTGCAGGTATTCTGCTGTCATAGGTGTCCATTTCCCTTTATGAACCGTGCTTGCAAACGATATTCGATTGCGCAAGAGCTGGCCATGATGGCGCCTTCTAGAGACACTGATTGATCATCATTTCAATCTAATTTGGAAGTTCGGCTTCAATATATGTTTTTGCTTTTGATTGTTACGCTTAAGCAACATGGTTACACTATCGCGGGTCTATCTATGGATTTTCTTTCTGATTTTCTGTCTTGCATGACCAGCGTCGCTATACAGCTCCTGTTTGTCTCGCCGGACATCGGCGACAATGTGTTACAGGATGTAGACAAATGGGAAAAGCAATCATTAATTGGCTATAAGCTTGTTTGGGATAATTCGGATCGATAGCAAAGAGGTCAGTCCCTGTGACTTGCGTCAGGATTTGCTGGGGTAGCGAGCATGTCAAACAGTGCAAGCATTTGCGTTTGCAGAGAATGAGAAAGCCATGAATAAGATGTACTTTGCATATTTAAAGATGGATGGATTTTCTCCATTGATCGATCGAATTCAGACCATCGATCTTCAGTCCTTCATCATTGGGCCTTCATTATTTCCAAATTTCCCCAACAAAAATGAGTTTCATCAGCGCCAGCCGCCATAATGGGAGAACAGGAGCCCCCTCCTAGCCAAGTTGAGAAAGAGAATTCTCTTCCAACCGCCATCCCTTCGGACCAACCTGCCTCGGCGAATGAAAAAGGAACCAGTCTCTTGGAATTTCAATAGTCTTCAAGACCCCAACGGTCCACCTCATAAGGACACTGTAGGCGTTCAAACAAGCCCTTGGGGTGAAGCATCTGCTGACAATTTTCATCCACCGCACATCAAAATCTTCGGCTCCTACTTTCGTTTCATGGGGTATGGCGCCTGTCAATAACCCCACTCCACCAAACCCTGCTTGGGATGATTCGTCTTCCCTATTGCCTCATCGCACAACACCTTCTCGGGCCGCTGAGCAAGGCCTCACCCGTCGCTACATCGGCGACAATTTCCAAACGATCTTGAAGCACATCCACAATCTCGACGATAAACTCAAAGCACATGCCAATTTCACCGAGGTCGGTTTCTAATCCGCCAACTCCACGCCTACGACCTCGATAGAGAGCGAAAGAAAGCCGATGCTATGGCTAAGAAGGTAAGAGACAGCATCAGTCGACGAGTCACCAATCTGATCGACATGATACCGGAGAAACAGGAGCATGGCATCCGCCGATGTGACGACGAGTCTGCGGCGCGAATGGTTCTCCGGAGCATCAGTCGCCGCTGACCGAACTGACGGAATTGGTGATGCAAGATCTCCCTGATATCTTGGAGGAGAGGGGATATCAGTGTCGCTGTGGAGCGTCTGTGCAGACCCATGCTCCCAAACGGGGTTCTAGTCGAAGTGCCGTCCAGGCTCAGCCTATCCGACCATCTCTTGCCGAAGAATCGGACAGAGAGCCGGGCCAAATTTCTGGGCAGCTGCGCCGTCCAGATTCTCCTCATCGACCTCACAACGACGCCTTACACTCTCGACGCAACAAGGTCCAGCGCGAGGAGTGCCGACTCTCGAACTGGACATCATGGTAGCGGAAATGCTACAGTTGGTGCTCAACGAAGATATCAGGCCCACAAGTGTGCTTGTGGTGACGAGTCGGAATTTGATCTTGAGGACTGTTTTATGTAGAAGGGCTGGCTTTGGGTTGAAATTGGTTTTGCCTTGTCAGTGGGTCAATTTTGGGTTTTGATTGCTTTTTGGGGGTTGTCTGGTGGAGAAAGAGTTGGAGCGTTGTGTTTGGTTCATGTATTCGTAAAGTTACTTCGTTCTTGTACTCTTCAACGAAATGAATAGTCTTCAACCCCGTACATAACATCCATGATGTTGCAACGGTCAACATCCTTCCTTATATCCTGGGCCATGCATTTCAATCAACCTTGCTTGTTTAAGCGGACGATGTACGAGTCCTTTACTGAATTTCAGTGAATGAGCACTCTAAGCTCAAGAAACTTCCTCTTCAATCTTTTCCTGGATTTAATGCCCTCTGCACGCTCCTTCGCTGCCTTCTCCCTGTCCTCCCCTTCCCAATCAGCCAACCGCTTCTTGTCGAATTCAGCAATTGACTCTGGACTTGCCAAACCACACCCCACAAAATCGCGAACAACAGACCCCCTGCAAGGATGTCCAAACAAGGCTCCAAAACATCCTCCTCCAGTTGAAGAAACTAGCACGCCGATCTGCTGTCCCCAAATTGCCCTCAGATCATAAGGGGATAGCTCTAATAATCTGCCTTCAATAACCTTCCGTTGCTATAAATGAGTTACCAGTTTCAAGGTCATCGCGAATAGAGCCCTTGATAAAGGGAGTTCGTTAGGTTGAACCAGTTGTCGTTATTGGTGGCGTATGAGGGTTGGAGGACGCGGAGGCTTATGAAAGATAGCTGTTCGAGGGTAGCGACTGTTGAAAGTTCGATTGGGGAGAGCCAGATAAACGTGGCTTGGAGAGTAGTTGCTGGTGTGGGGATGCTGGAAAAAGATCCAGCAGGAGGCGATGATGAAGTATATAAGTCCCGCCGCATCTGTATTTCCAGTAGTATAGCAAATATAGTAATATATGACACATAATATCATACAATAATAAAAAGCCAAATACTGGACGTAATGATATAATGCCATACTAGCCTCTGAAGACCTAATGTCGTATAATAAAGGGAGGGGTCATAATGGTAATAAATGATATTACTTAAGGAAGTTACGCCTTTAGGGTAATATTCCATGATCCGACCCTAACTTAAATTACTTATTAAACTACCAAAAGTTAATATAAAAGGATGATATTAATAGCGTTTCATATCTATAAATATAGAATTTCTACTAATTATTATATTTGATTTAGTAGCTATTAAATTAAAAAAAAAAAATTTCTAGAAATATTAATAGAACCTCAACAAGTGACCCTCGAATAGCCCACGAGAGCTTTCGCCCATGAACACATTCAATACTACAAGGCAGTAGTAGGGTTTTCTGATGATGTAGTCAAGGAGTAGTTAGAGAACATTCAGTAGAAGACATACCCAAATCTCAGCGAAATGGCCCTGAATTTCTTGTCTATCCCCGGTATGTCGGCTGAGCTAGAGAGGCCCCTCTCTCACTCGAAACCACAATCACAGATCGAAGGAATCGACTTAGAAGCGATACAATCCGGGCATTAGAGTATCTACGAGATTGGCTAGAAAATATTAGGTTTAAATTTTATTGGTTTATCTTATTTATGAGTATATGTAGGTGTTGTTTCTATTTTATTCCTTTTTATTTTAATGTTAATAAATGCTAGAATCGCTGAGTTATTAAGTAAGTTAATACTAGTAATACTATACCTCTAGGTATTATTATTACTATTTCATTCAATTATCCTGTGTACCAAGTATTACCTTATAGTATCGCTGCTTTCAATAGTTATACTGTTGACTTAAATCATACATTAAATGATATGTTGATATAATAATTGCGGTGATTATTTAAATAATTTATTTAGATTAAGTGGAATAGACGTAGACAGTGGGAAAGTATCTTTTGTTTTAAAGACCAAGAGGCAAAATCGATTAGGTCTTTCAAGGAGGAATCGAAGATAGAGTCGCTGAAGGAGTGATTACTTGTAATATATATAATATATTGGTTATAATTATAGTATGAAATCATACATCCTGACCCCTTATTTCATATCATATCATACAAGAATGTCTATACTGTAGTACTATTAGGGGGTTTAAAAACTGGTCATATATTACGTCTTAAAACTACTGGAAACACTGGGCCAGGAATCGCTGTCGGCGACGTGCTTTTTGATAGCCCATGGTTGCCGTGGAGGTTGGAGGAGATGCGTTGTCAAGCATTTTTGTTGTCATGAATTAACTGAAATAATTTTCCCATCAATGCAAGATTATTGGGGAGGAACTATAAAATTCTCTTTCATCTAAAGACGTCATGTCTCGTGGAGCTTAGAACTAGAGTCACTGATTAGTCATTCCAACAAGAATGATTCTAGTTGGCATTTCACGCCTCTACTGAAACTGTCAAACATTATGTACCAATGTTCCGGGCCTGGTTCCGTCATGTCCAGTTGTGGTGTCTGGCCCACTTACGAAAGTAAGATAATTACTTCCCGGTATCTACTCTGATATTCTCCCAAATAATCCCCATCATTCAGTCCAAGTTCAGCAACATTCTCACCATGACAGACAACAAAAAGATGTCTCTTACTCCTCAGTGTACTGGAAGTTGGGGTTATCTGCCCTCGGTCTTGCACTGACAGTCTACTGGATCTTTTCTATGGCCCGTCACCAAAGCCACCGTTTCGGCATGCGCACTTTGGGCTGCACCTATTTCATATCAGTAATTGTGCCGACAATCATGCACAGCGTTCAAGCCGTTACTAAAGATATCAAAGATGCTAGAAAGGAGGCCCCGGTTTAATGGTAGGAGTAGGCTCAGCTTTCGGTCTTTGACTGACACTTGGGCTCTTATTTTGGACACTTATGAAGCCAATGTGGTCTGTTCTAAAGCTGTTCGATAGGGGCAGTAGCAGGAGTTCAGAATCCACTGATAATGTAAAACCGAGAGCGCCATAGACATTGTAATAACGCTCCTGTATAGAAGCCAAATGCCACAACCAAGTAAGCATCGCGAAAAACCCCCCAACGATATATGTACTGTTACAGTCGCCTCCTAGCAGTATACATGAAGAAACGCATACCATTGGCAGGAAAGTAAAAATAACGTTTTTCCAAAAGTAGATTGTAACAGTATTGGCACCCTTGAACTGTTCATCCGAGGTGCAAAGAAAGTGAGAATAAGCAAGGCGAAATCTAGTTCTACATTGACCAATGGTGGCTCTCGGCCCCTTCGGCCCCTTGGGCACCGAGAGGGCCGGTCGGAATGCCAAGGATACCATTGCATCCCAAGATGGCATGTGCACTAGTATTCCTCGAAGCTCAGAACTCCACACCAGAGCCTTGCGAACATAAGCCTGGCTGGCTGCAAAGAAGACTTCACAGTCCTGTGGTCTTCAGACTTGTCGTTTTAAGATTCTTAATTATTATTGCCCATACTGGCATGCCGAGATCATACAAAGCACTTCATTACTCCCAATGCACTCAAAGTCGATCGATTTGGAAATATGTTGTCTTTGAAGCAGCCAGAACCGATTTACGAGCCGAGCTTCTTATCAGCTTTGTGGCCCATGGAATGCTGGGGCCCAAGAAAGGAGACCTAGACCATCCAGGCTTGCATCGAAGTCTTGCACCAGCTGATTCCAGTCATTCCGGTACGCTCTATCATCAGGAATGCCCGTGTCCGGAAAAAATACCGAGTTATCGAAAGTCCAAGGGGTCAGGTCAAAGTTCGGATTCAAGGAAATGGCATGTGATGCGCCGTTGATAGCATTCGTAGAGGTTGACAGCATTTCCGTCGATGCGTCTGTTCCTTCGAAATAGTTGGGAGAACCTGCCACCGTCTCATTCGGAGTCGGATCCAACAACAAATTGGTGTTCATTGAAGAGTTCCAACTTTGAGCCGTCGAATTCTCCTCTCTCGCTGCTTTTGCCCTGCTCATCAAGCGCTTCAAGAGGATGGCGTTTTTGGAATTTGCAGTAGCTTTAGACCGGTCCTTGAAGGTATCATCCACAGCTTTCCATGCACGATCAAGGATGCTACATTGCTTGCGGACGCATAGTTCGGCCAAGACGAAAGCCCTGGGCAGCCACTGGAAGTAACTATGGCTCAACCAACGCCACTTCTCAGCCCTTGGGTCCGTTTCTATCACCGCAGACTGTTCTATGATCTGGATGGCAGTGACGAATTGTTGGTCCCTAAGTACGCGGGAGGTTGAAGCCCCGTCGCTCAATCGGTTTAGAGGGTGGTACAACATGAACCAATTCTTCGCCATCACCATGCGACAAACGCTCTCAGCTAGCCAGTATAGAGAGCTCACGCTTTGATTGCGTTTGAGATACTTGGATTCGAGCCTTTGATAGCATTCTTTGAGAATGCTCTCAGCCTCTGCGAATGTACGGTTCTGACCGGAGGGCTTGCCGCCTCTTGCCAGACGCCCAGAACGGGCTATCTCGTAACGGATGATGCAGAACGTCGTGTCGGTGAAGGTCTCGCGATCTTCGATGGGTTCCGTCACATTCGGGCCAAGATCTGTATCATTGACGTTGAGGGGCAGTCTGGTATCAAAGTTCACGTTTACCTCCGCTCGTTCAGAACCCTGGTCTTCAGCAGCGCGCAAGTCAAGGTACCAGAGTTGCCACCACAGACGCCTTCGTTCTTCTGTCTCCAGCAGAGTAAGGCCAAAATTTGACCCATCAAGGTGCAAACCTAGAGATTGTGCCAGTCGCATTGCGAGTCCAGTCAATGTCCAGACTAATGTTGGTTCGCCGCTGCAACGGAGACAAACCAGAAATAAGACAAATGCCTGCAAAATCATAACCTCCTGTGTGTCTAGAAAGTTTGCGTTCATCAATGCTCGCTGAACCCCAAACCTATACCTCTTCAACATAGCTGCGCGATCGTGACCCAAACTTCGGTTTAGATCGTCTGATGTCAAGCTTGTGACAGCTGAGTAGTATATAGCAAACATCAGCGCTTCTGTGCTCTTATTTAAGGTCGCCAAATTCTCCATCGCGAGAGATTTTATCTCCTCCGTGGTAGGCCTGTGTAATATCTTGACTAACGGGTCGACTCTTTCAAGGAAAACTTGCCAATAGAACTGAATCTCAGATGGCGGTGGGTGCAACGAACAGAGATCAAGATTCCTGGAACCGAAAGGAAAATCAAGGTATTCTGACCGGGTCAGGACCTTCGCCTCTATTTCGTCAGTCTTCGAGTTATTGGAGTCGATGACGATGTCCAAATCTTCGTCTAAACTTGCCCAGAAACCATCGCTGACATATCTGCTCTTCCCTCCCTTTATGACTAGTTTTCCAATGGCGCCTGCGGCGTCTACTTCCTGGGAGCTTCCCCTTGTGTCTTGGGAACCAACCGTAGCATCTTCCCGGGAATCCTTGTTCCTGCGGCGTTTTCTAGAATTCGCCGGTTCATCTTCCGTAAGCTCCGAACCAAAGGAACCATTTTGCTCTTGACTCGCCGCATTTCTGATGATATTGGCCTCGCGCTCTTGAATAGCAAGGCGTCCACTCAAATCCCCCACCAAACTCTCCAGCCTGCGTAATCTATCCAGTAGTGTCCCATCGCGCTCAGCGGGGCTGTTTGCCCGTACTTCGCTCCTCTTAGGTCGTGGAGAAATTCGTATAGGTGATGGATAAACACAATTTTGAATATTCCACTTTTTGCATGTCCCGCATGGATGCTGTTTGTCGCACTTGACTTTCCGATTTCGACAAACTAAACAGGCCTTTTGATTCCTACTGGAGATGCCCTCAGAGGTTGCTGATTGCGAAAAGAGCTCGCTCAGATTCGGGTTTTGGTTCTCCATCGGTATTGAGAAGGAGAAACTGTTCATTGACTCCATCGTATCTGATACACTGATACCAGCAGTCAAGACTGGCAAAAATAGATACACTGTTAATAGAGATAGGTCTGCGATCTCAGATGAGGTTCAAGTGCTAGCCGTCGTCAGCCGCAGAGAAGGGCGGGGTAATTCTTCATCCGCTTACTATCCTGATTTATTAATCATCAACTACCTGTACCAACTTAATTATATGCCCTTAATATCATACGAATATAGCCTGATATTCCAACACAAGGGTATTGTCGGACGGACGGAAGTCCCCAGTTAATCAGCATATATTAATGGTTGTGATGTCGAAAGACCTAAGATAAATGAGGGTTTGAAATGAAGATATAAAACCCCTGGCACTAATCCTAAATGAAGCTAGTCCGACTGGTAAAAAGGCACTATTAATCCTTCAAGAAAAGCCAGACATCAAGAGAATATGATTCCCTTCAATTAGATCATACCGACTCCAAAAGCCACTAAAGCAACTACAGCCGAGAACGCACACAGCACAACACTCCCTCCAATTTTGTCCACTGCCTCGCTCGATGTACTTGTGTTATGAGGGGCGGCTATAGTCTGAGACGGGGAGTTGCTCGCAGTGGGCGAGCCGGACATCGAAGAAGCCGACGAAGTCGACGGCAAATTCGCGGCGAAGACACCACCAACAGTTGCGGGCGTGGTACTATTGGTCGTCTTTGCAGCGGCCGCAGCATATGCCTCGAGACTATTTCCCGAGGAGCTTCACAAATCGTTAGCATCGTGTACATTCGGAAGGTGGGAGAGATAGCGTACGGAGGGTTGATTACAGCTACCATACCACGCTGACAATGTTCTATCTGGGAGCAGTAAATCCAAATAGGATTTGTGTCATTGATCGTGACGGCAAATGTTAGGTTCGATTCTGCAGACGCGGAATTGATGAAGCCTGAGTAGAAGCCGCCGTCCGAAGGATTGCAGGGGCTGTCGAAAGCCCCTTGCACAACGCTGTGGAATCCGGGAAAGAAGTGGAAGGTTACAGTATCGCCTGCCGCGGCGGTCGTAACATTAGGCTCGAAAACAAGGTTCGCTGCGGTTTCGGGAGTAGCCAAGCTACCAACATTGATGTTGTAAGTTATTGCTGATGCTGCCTGGATAATGGCCAGCATGAATAGGTTAGTGTTTGCAAGCATTCTGGTAAACTGGGCGGGTTGGGGAATTGGAATACTGGGTGAAGCGATAGAAGTCTGAGGCGGCATCCACTTTATATAACATGGATAGTAACAGCACTTCTGCATATGTTCAAAAACCACCACGAAGTAAGCATCGCGAAAATCCAGTAATAACGTTCTTCTAAAAGCAGACTGTAGCAATGTTGGCACTGTTGAACTCCTCACTTGAGGTGCAAAGAGTGTGATGCGCTTAAGGGCCTGAGAAACAAGAAAGGGCGAAATCTCGCTCTACATTGACCAATAGAAGCTCTCGGCGCATTCGGTCCTCTCGGCGCCCTCGGGCCGGTCGGAATGCCAAGGATTCCATTCTACTCTCCAAGATGAAAGTGCACGGGATAAGCAATTACCCTACACATTTTTCTTTTAGCGATCTTTAGCGGTGAATTTGTACTGCATTTGACCAATTGCAGTGAAGTCTTACTCCGGAATACCGATGCTGAAGCTTAAATTTTTTTTTTATCGTATTTGCCTAAGGAGAATCCCCGCAGCACGCCAAGGATTCGAGGGGCCTCTTTTCGTTTCAAATCCGATCTTACAGCAATCGTTCGGCTCCCACCACTTCACCCAATAGGCAACACCTATTGGTGAGGGTGGGCAATGCGCAGCCCATACAAATTTATGTTTACTAAGTTATAACTCTACGAATAATTAACTTGTCTTAGTGTAGCGGTTTGCGGCTTTGGCGACCTCTGCGTTGGGAAGGCGCGTGCACGGGCCTCGCCGCCGCTTTCAATGTCTATAAAAGTCGAGCTCCTCCATTGCTCGGCCATCTTCTTCATCAATCATCCAATACTCCCGCACTTGGTCGTTTTCGCTGCACATTCAACCCGTCCCACGTCGACCCACTTACCATCCGCCCCCCAAATAAACCGTAATTCCCTGTGCAGACAAGGGGAGGGTTTCCGGCCAATCAAACACGTAGATTTTTCTGGCTTCTAGAAAATATAGTCGTGTGACTCCATTCTGCCAGCAGTAAAAAGTCGTCGGATTCCTACTACTATCACTACTATCAATACAACGGACAACGCTACGTACGATGGATATCCAAGCATTGTATTCTTGCATCATTCTCCGTATCCAGCATAGCATCCTCTGGGATCTTCGCAATGTCCTAGCATGTAGTTGTATTCATAAGGGAATGTAGGAAGGACTTGTCCTGCACCCAAATAATTGTCGACTTCTGACCAGGAACTCGACCCAACGGGCACTCCATCCGGATTTGTATAGTCTAGAAGGTTGCAAAGTTAGCGTTGAAGAGCACAGAATGGGGTTTGATACGAGGCAAGTAGGTCCAGAAAACCTTCCTGGTAGAGAAATGAACTAAAGAATAAAAGACGAAGAATTCTTCCATACGGGAGGTTGTCATGTAGGCAGTGGAGGAGGTAATCACTAGCTGTTTGGTTCTTCGAAAATTATTCCTGGTGGAGTGATTGGGAAATTTGTGCCTAAGCCGAGATATCAATGACTTTACTCGGTATCGCCAACGGGTTCGTACTGTAAGAGAACCTTGTTTCTGTGCAAGTGGGTGGCTGAGTGATGGTAATGGAGGCAAAGAAGACGTTGGAAACTCCGGTGTTTGTTGGTCCTCGAAAATTGCTCAATTGACCCAATGATCCAACTGGGAGATCTGAGCCCGAGACACCCAGATCCACAATGGTTACGGCCTGATCGCCAAAGAGGATGAAGCCGCTCTCCGTCAATGTAGTGAGAGGTGTCATTGAGCTGGTGGGTAAGACCGTGGCTGTGGTGGTCAAGGTGGTAGACTGATCGAAGGTAACAATCACCTGGACGTATTGGCTTGCAATCCATGCATGAGCAGGGCTCAGGATGAAGATAATCACTGCGAGTGAAGACAGCATGAAGGTTTTAGTCGGCATGATGAAATATATCGGCTTCGAGTACCTCCTGTGTTAATTTGTTTACAACTAGTAGACAAAGATGCACGCCGGCAAAAGGAAGGGATCCGATGCATTTAAGCTTCAGTAAATTCCATCTGCCTCTTAGTCCACACATCGTATGATTGGGTCATGGGACGCAGCGTCCACTTGAGCTACTTCTAAGCCATGTTCAGGATTCAGATCCTTGGCTCGCTTCTGTGACTCTGCCAGTACCAAAGAAGCATTTTCAAGCCTCCGGGTTTTTGCATGGTTTGAAGCTGCGAGTCTTTCCAATTTTCGTAAGGGAAGATAAGTGCCAAGATCATGTACACCTTGAACCTCAAATGAAGTCCGGATCCTTTCGCGGAACAGCTTCGCTGTAATGCAAGCTCCTACCCTAATATGCTCTGAAAGCTTTTGAGGGCAATTCGTCCTCCATCTGGTGCGATCTTGGTTGCTTGGTCGAGGCAAAGCCATTTTATGATAGATTTGGGTATGTTCATAACTGAATTGACTTTAATCATTGTATAGCTTGATTGATGAAGCATCGCTCTGCGGGGCCATTTCCGGACACTAGAACTGTTCAAGAATATCTACTTTTATGGGGATCCTTTTCTAACTCCCTCTGTATAGCGAGTGTCAATACACAAATTTAGAAGAGCAAAAGCGAAATGTCTGAGGTGACAGGAGGAGCCACAGCGAGAATTAAGAAATTATATAGTAGATACTGGGTCTCTATTATTTTCATTAGATTAGACAAGTGTTTCTCGATTGGAGCAATCATCAAACCCCTGCTAGCGCTTGATTGTTAGATCTATAGTAGACGCCAGATTCGGGGCCCAGATATTGCCTTAGATATAACAAATGGCATCTCACTCCCTTGTTTGCTAATTTTGGGCTAAGCTAATAGACAACAGGATGTTCGCCGTCTTAGATTGTCCTTAAGCCTGCTAGGTGTTGAAAGTTGTGCCGTTGGAGAAATTGTAATCGTCGAACCATACTGGGCTAAACTGGTATATCTGGCTAGATGTATCCATAATCCGGCTCTCTTTACTAGCGCTTCAAGCTTGGGCAGAAGGAGATTGGTAGGGAGGAAATGCCTAATATGATTTGAGCCGAACTGGCTTTCCACATTCTCAGGGCGTGAGGGAGAACTTAGTGCCCATGGTGCCAGCGTTGTTAATCAGGGCATCAATTCTAGCAACAGCTAATTTAATGGAAAGCCAAAATGTAAAACACCACTTATTAGGACAAAAAAATGGCTGTGACTCTGGTTTCGATGCTATAATATTGAAGCGTCTCAGAAGTGGTGGAAGGCGATACAATGGTAATAGAGCAATATCCGGTAGAATTTAAGAGGGCACTGTTTCCTTCCAGTATTATGCAGAAAGGAAGGCATGCCATAGAGCCTGGTTAGTTGGCCGCTAGCAGGGCTAAGTGGCGTGAAGTGTGCCTTCAAAGATTTGTTGCAATGAATAGGAAGCCTAATTTTCGGGCACACAAGAACTAGAGCACCAGGTATTAAACTGGTCTCTCTTCATTTGTCGCCTAGTGAGCAGGACGTTGCACGCACTGACATTCCAATATTTTCGGGCTGCCAGCTAAATTGGGCATTTGCAGGCATGCTCCAGTGTCATTAGTAGAAGCCACAGGTCGCGTAAGCTCGCATGCTGCGGAGTAATGTTTCATTGAATCTACTGTTCTTAGTTTTCCTAAATCTTGACTGATCGCATCTGCTAGTTGAGGCTTTTTGTGGCGTGCATCACCGGCTTCAATTCTTCGGTGCTACCTTTTGTCAGTTGAGCTGTATTTTGGGGGCGAAATATAGTGGCATTTCTAGACCTAGCTGATATCTAAGGAGCTGAAATACAAGGAGGGGCAGAGCTCTCTTATATCACAAAAGAGGGGTAAATACAGGCTATACCTGATTAGGCAATTCCAACCAACACCTTTGTATACTATCTATGATTGTAGAGTATTCATACAATATAGTAGGATACGTCTCCAAAAATTAAATTAAGATTAAAATAAATTCACTGACCTCTCCTGAGATTCGATGTTAAGGCTAATCGGACTATATAATCTGACCGAACCCTTGAAATTACAAATTATTCAGGCGGGGGATAGTAATAAATCATAGTCTGAAGGTTACTGGCGACGTGCCACATGTGTTTATTTCCACGTCGTACGGAGGTTCCCGCATAAGGTATCGGCCGTACAGGGTGTAGGCCCTGTAAGTGCGCTATAATGGCCTGTAATTTAAGGCCTGAAAGACGTCTAACACCCGAAAAGCCCTGTGACAACAGCGCTCCTCTGGAAATTCCTTCGCTTATAGTGCTCAAAGCGCTGTAATTGCTAGGAATTACAGGGTATATCAAGGCTCTCCTATAATAACCCTAACCCTAAACCCATAAACAAAGCGAGGACAAGTGTCTAGTATAGTGCCCAGTTGCAACTATTGCAAAAGCAACAGACTCGCTGTCACAGGTCGTACACGAGGCTGAAAGCCACAATTTAGACTCAAACCAGAACCCTATAGTTGGTTAGATAGATCCTTGTCATTATGTATGGTACTTTTTAGTGTCAAAAAACGGGTGGCTGCTTATGGGGCGTGGGGAAATGTCTACCCCGCCTTTGTCCCACCACCAATTACACTCCGAGATAATTTTGGAGCAGACTTTCTATAATTTGCAGGAGGGCAAAAGGACATCTCTGTCTTACCACAACTTCTTGAATCCAGAAAGCATCATCATCATTCGAGCCTTTAATGACTAATTAACAGAGATGAATGTTCACGAAGGCATTCGTGAAGCTCCTAGCTCCGTATCGCGAGGAAGTCGCAACGGTAGCGGTGTCAACCATGAGGCGACCAAGCAGCGCTGTCCATATGTCGAGCTATCTCGTAAGTATCCTACCTCACATACCCCATCTATTCCCGATGTCTGGAAGCCAATCTAGTGTAACAGAGCATCACTAATCTCACGCTAGCTCTTGTATCTTGTACCTCGGTCGTCTCGCGAACGAAGCTTCCCATAATTCAACATACTGAGGAGGAGTGGAACGGTTTAAGGGCTATAATCACCAATCTATATATCACTGAGCGACTTCCATTGAGAAGAACAATAGAAAGAATTGAGGAGGAATATCATTTTAGAGCTAGGTAAGATTATCGGAGTTTTCTGCGTTTATATACTTACTGAAAAGCTTGCAGCGAAAGAATGTACAAGATCCGACTCCGGAAATGGAACCTCTGGAAGAACCAACACAATTGCCCAACCAAGCGCAAGGCCGCCCCTACCTACCAAACCACACCTTCACAAGACTCCCCATCTCAGATTATTAGGAACCAGAGCCCACGATATCTCTGCCAGAACGATAACGATGAAGAGGTACATATCATCCTCGACCAAATAACTTTTTACTTTCAGGTCTCTTTCCGCTCCGGAAAATGGACCGTGGGTGCCGAATTCCTGTATGACGATTATACGCAATACATCGGGGCTGCAATCTCCTTCTTCTCCGCCAACGACCCTATTTCCGGCGGGCATGCTGTAAGCTTTCGTATCCATGGAGCCGGTTATTCTGGAGGAACGAATATGGGGTTTGCAGAGGATAATGTATTCCGTGAATGCGCTTTTCGCATTCGGGTTCTTCGATATTGCGCGAGTATTGTTGGCGCAGTGTGCTGGGTTGGCGGCGGCGAGGTTCGAGCCCTTGCATCCGCTGGTGCTGGTAATGAAACAGTTTAAGATTCTAAGCACGAGGGATCCGGAGTACCTTCAGCTTTCTTTACTGACGATTTGGAGACTGAGCTATAGCATCTTTAATTCAGATAAAAAGAACTCGCTGCTACTATATCAGTCTCGTAAGCAGTTCTGGAACGACAGTCGGAGGTGGCATGCGCAGGCGCCCACGGAGAGAAGTCTTCGGCTGTTTTTGCAAAACGTGGAGGCTGACTTTGGGGAGTTCCACGATTTTGCGATTCATATTCACCATGAGCTGCTGCCTATTTATGCGCAGACCGATGATGAGAAGTATGAGCAGACGGCGTTAGAATTGCTTCGACGGGTTGAGTGGAAGCTTGAATATGGTGTGACGACTCCAGAACATTTTATCTGGAAGAGAAATGTGAATTTTGAGTTGGCTTGCTGGTATTGGAAGCAGGAGGAACGGGCGGTGGCTGTTGAGCACTTGCGGCAGGTGATGGGAGATTGGCCGGGGGATGAGTGGGAATTGGAGCAGTTTGAAATGTTGCAGAGGTGGGCAGCAGAGGTTAAGGAAAGAGAAGAAAGGGTGGCGAGTGACGAGAGGAGTTGATGTTGAAGTCTGGTACTGAATTGATGTAAATAGGTATCCTATTGAAGTACACTTCCAAAAACCCCAGATATTTGACCCACCCTCCATTCTCCCTCCTCCAAGGCTGGACTCTACAGCTCCTTGCCCCGCAATTAAACATTGCCCATGGCATCTCCATCCAGAGTGTGTTTCTCCTACCCCCCCAACAATTTTCTTCACATCTGCGAGGAAAATGCTGGACGTGTGGTCTGGGTCTTCAATCCATCATTTTCTTTAAACCCTATGATCCTCTGACTTTCAAGCCCTGCTCCATCTGTTATCATCAATTCCTTCAGGTTCAAGCAATCTAGAAGTTCCGTTTCCCTGGTGGGCCGACTTTCGTTCCAAATTGGGAACTCAAGAGCCATGTAGCTGGCCCTCTTTTTGAAAAGCCGACGAAGAAATGGCCCTATGCATAAATGAAGCCTCATGTAGGAGACGTCCTTGGAGAGATCAGAGAAGATTGCCGGTGAACCTCGTTCATCCCTTTAGGTGGGCTGGTAGGCCTTCTCTAAGTCTGATCTGGACTCCTTACAGACAAAGAGTAATGAATGTAGGTGCCGATCCTAGCAGATCGGCTTTCAAGTCTTTACGCCAAGATCAATCTCGCCATCTTCGAGGTATTGAATTGTAGATTGCGTTGGCAGGCCTAGGAGGTACGGTTATATGTGTGGCGTATCAAGCGTCAGGAGGTCCTAAAGGAAATAATCACGAAGGAACAGGAATACGACCGTAAGGTCGGGGCAGCGGTAAAATCGGTCCATAAACTGTCCATAAGCCGACCGTGAGCTGGCTATTTGATGTACTATATATATAAGGTCTGAAACTTGTAGAGGAAGTGAAGTCACTGAAAATTGAAGATTTTAATGCCTATTTTGAACTAGCGTCATATGCACCACTGTATCAGGGCTCTCATAACAACATTTGAGATAGGTCTATCTTAGTAGTACTGTTGCGAACGTCAACTCCTGGTGAGCAGGATCACGGGGAGCTAGAACTGGTCCCCGTCGATTCGAATGGGCTCCCTGTTATTAGAATAGCTAAACCCGCTACCTCCTTTGTTTCTAACGCTTAATGCTATCGCAAAACTGAAATTGGAATTCTGTCTTGCAATATATGCTGGATTTGGTTCTCTATACAATCATTTATCTCTTAAACTCTCTTTCTCATCTTCTTTTTTGTGACGGTTTGCTAGCCAGGCAAACACAGCGAGCGGTGTGAATAGCTTTAACCACTGAGCTAACTGGCCAAAAAGGCACAAGAATATAAGATTGGAGCCTTATTTGCTATTCTATTATATAGAGGCGACCCCCAACGCCACCACGCGACGCCAGCGCCGTCACAATTTTTACGTTTATGTTCTTCTCAAGCTTTATATTCCTTAATATCCTCTCTATCTCCAGTATTAAGACTTCTGCCATACACGTGATCGGATGACATTCGCCACCTGAACTGTCACACATGTGTACGGTTACTAGGAAGCTTATCTTAAAGAAAAGACATAGATACACTATCTTTTACTTCTAATATAGTAATAAATAAGTGACAAGTAAAGCAGACTAGGAGCTTTACTATTAAGACTCCCTCGACAAACTCAATATGCCTCTACAATATGACCCTATTACTTTCCGTCACCCCACAGCCTGTGCTAGATACTCCCCTTATTGTCTTTATGACTCCATACTATTAGCTTCTGTAATAGGAGCCTAGACCCTGAAGGGTTCGGAGATGCTTGCGCATAATCGCCTGTACAATCACCTGATTGTGCAATCAGCTGTACAATCAACTGCTAGAACAGCTAGCAGGCAAAGCTAGTAGCTAGGGATGGAGTATAAGTAAGGGCTATCGACCCTACTTGAAGAAAGGCAAGCTTGAGTTTATCAGTCACAAGTACATAGGTGCTACGGAACCTCTTTTCAACAACTGCGAATACAACCACTATTGGCTCTTTCCTCCTATTGCTACTTTGATATACTGTCATCCCTCCTGTTGCCCTCCAGCTACCTGTAGCTATTACAGCTTCCTACCAAATGTATCAATTTCTCAATCAGGCACTCTGGCTAGAATATATCAAGGAGCACATCATAAGCATTGATTTCAGTAAACTGTCCCATGCCAACATCCTTTATACACTAAACCTTTTTCTTTAAGTTGCTTCAAGATCTGCGCACAAATCTTCAAGATAGCCACGGCATACTCATGTCTAGCTCACGGCAGAAGTGTCAATTCAAAACAAAAGGTCAACCTAATACCCAAAAAGAAAAATCAGATACCATTAAGAGAAAGTGGCTGCAACTCTAAGGCAAGCTACATGCCGCTATCCAAGTCCGATGCTATCGATAGCTGCATTTCCGGATCGAGAAGACCAACCTGCTATGGTCCCGGAGGATGATCAGTACATCATTGAGCAAATGCTAAAATGGCGGGGCAGAAGGGGCGTAACCCAGCACAGGGTCAAGTGGGAAGGGTGGGTCAGCAAGTTCAATTCCTAAATTGACGAGGAAGATATAGATGTGGATCTCGTTGCTGCCTTTAACAGTGTCTAGCTCAGCTTGACATTGCCTAAATTCCTAATGACTTAGGGGAGAGATGCTTTATTCATCGCAGAATTAGAGTCAGATCTACAGGATCATCAAGAATGTGTCGAGTGGTATATTTCTATTCCAGAGAAGGGAAATTCCTTTCAGGTAGATCAAATTAATCCAGTCATACGTCTTTCATGGCAGCCAAAGCAGCTTCCTTATCCAGTCGCTCTGGTCGCCTAGATATGAGATCTTATGTTGTAGGAATTGCCTAACCTGGTATAGCCTGTATTTTCTTCTCTCCGTAGCATAAGAGAGCTCTTCCCCTCCTTCCAAGTTCAGCTCCTTAGATATCGGTTAGCTCTAAAAATGCCGCTATATTGTGGTGGGGAAAATTTGTTGTGGCCTTGTTTTTCAGGTTTAGTGAGTCTTACAATTGTAAGAACCTCGCTTAGCTAGTCTCATCACGTGCCAGTGGGGCATAAATGGCCTTCGCAGTAACACTTAGACATCATCGCAATCACACATCTCATTTTTCGCATATATTCTGCAGTGCGTTCGAGCACCATGACCGTTTTACGTCGTTAGTTTTCGTTCTAGTTTTATCCCTTACTGAGAGCACATGCGATACTCAGCGCAATCGGGAAGCGCTCATACTCGCATTTCGCCCCACCACAATATTTACCCCCACACAGCTCAACTGACTCTTTTGGAGTATATCAGCCGCACTTGAGGTTGTTTTGTAGTGGGTTATATCCGCGGGTGAAAACGAATCCAAGTTTGGAGGCTTGTAATTGTCAGGACTCCTGATGGAAGGCTCATAGCGAGGTATGAAGAGTATATCGATTGAGTAGTCTTTACCTAGCGCTTATAATTACTTCTCCTTCCTCCGACGAAGCTATTCTAGTAAACGAGAGCTGGCGAATGCTGTGACCTTTTAACATCAATATCAAGATAAAGGCGAAAGAGCCCAAAGAGAAAACTGCCATCATCCCATAGCACCAGCCTATCCCCACTGCAGCGACCCACTGATTAATATAGAACGGCACAGTCAAGCCCCAGACAATTCGGAAGAACGTGGAGCTCATAGATGCCTCCATCGGGAAATTGATAAAGCACTCCACGAGGTAGTTGGCAATTATCGGGACACATGAGAAGGAGCCGACAGTGACGAGGAAGACAGAGAACGCGACGAGCATATAGTTCAGATGGTAGGCAAGACAAGCTCCGTAGAGCCCAACACCGACTGGTGTTATGAAAATACCGGGTAACCATAGACTGTGAAGGCGATACTCAGGTTTCCAGATTCCTCCTTTTCGACGACAGATTACGAGTGATAGTCGATCGGAGACCACAAATGTGTAAATGAGGACAATGAGGATGCCGACCCAATGGTTGAAGCTGACTGTTTAATTTTAGTCAGTGCATGATACATGGCACTGGAGCTTATTGGCTTACAGTAGGCATTTTGTTCGACGCTGTAGCCGTAGCCACCAGCTTTGACAGATCGCTGGAGGAAGACTGGGGCCAAGGAGTTCACGGCAACATACACCCCAAAATTGACAAGTCCGAATAATCCAGCGAGTAACGTGACGGGACATATCAGAACAAGGAAAGGGTTTACGCAAGCCTGTAGCTACATTCGGAATTAGTAATGCTCTGGTAGCATGGGAACTTTGAGTCATTCGTACCGTATCACCAGCAGCCTGAGAAGGTTGCAGTCTTTGTCCAAAGAGGAAAGTTGCAATCCGGTTTGCAATGAATGAACCTGGCTGTTTCGGCCAGCTAGCACAGGATCCCTCACGAGCGAATCCTGTCTCTTCAAGAAAAAAGAAGCAGAGAATCAGTACTAAACAGAGGAGACCAACTGTCCACCAATATTCCACAGGCCAAGATGTTCGTGCGGACACAAAACCTGACAGCGTAGGTCCCACAACGCTTCCAAATGAGTTGACAGTGAAGACGATGGCAAACCGCCTCCCTCGTTCATGAAGAAAGAATATATCCACAAGGATGCGAGGGCCTACGACTCCAACGACAGATCCGAAAAGGCCAGCAAACAGTCTCGACAAGATATAGCCATTGTAATCACCAGGACCAGTCATCAATGGCGCCCAAATCTGACAGATGAGCAAACAAAATACCGTCCAGAAAATGATCGAGCTCCTGCCCATGCGAAGAGTTAAAAATGGAAAGAGATATGGCCCAGCAGCAAGCCCGGCGATAGCTGCAGAGTTCTACCACCCATCAGCGCGCCGCTTTACCCAATTCTCGGATGGAGGACTTACTGAGTATGATTCTTGGGTGGTAGTCTTGTGATATAGTTTTGCCTGCTCGGCCAGATTCAATTGGCCTGCCAAGGGCGATACCGTGCTGGCGAATACTGCGAACGTGATTGTGGCGAAGATGGCCTCTTTCTTCCATTTTGGGAAGTTCTGTTTAGCAAATCTTAGCGGTTCTGGGCTGGAGTTCTGATCAATACGAGATCACTTGCCAATGGATCTCTGGGATCATCGGTGGGTTGTGGCACAAGAATGATGCCGTTTGATCTCCTCTTCCTGCCGTTGGAATACCTCCTGTCCTCCAGTACACTGGTTTCGTTGGTTAATTTGCTCATAGTGTTTGGAATCACGATCACTATGAGGAAACCGAATCCCTCTGCAATTCTTCTTAGGCTCTTCCAGGAGGGAAGGTTCGTAGTGACTAGACAGAATAACATAACGACAGAAAGTCGGGCGGGTTTGTTCAGCCCGGAAGGGATCGAAACTTCGGCTCCATTTTTCTGCAATATCGTCGTCAGCCATGTGGGGCCCTACACAAGGATCAAAGCAGGCGTGGAGTATCACAGCAGATTTCTTCGTTACAAGGGAGTTGGGCAGCAAACAATCAAAAGTTCAACGGAGAATACCGTATTAATTGCTTTACAAGAGCCCATGTATCAACCTGGTACACAACCTCTTTAAAAATCACGCGAAATTTTCAAAAATATTTGAATAAAAATTATGATTAAACGAAGCAATTTCTAGTTCACAATATTTTACGAAATAATATTTTTGATTTTTATTGATTTTTAAAGCATAAGTGTGCTTATAAGTGGATATGGTCTTATAAAGCAATTAATACGGTACTTCACATCTCATCCGCGTTGTTTCGTGTCATAATTAATATACACAGGTAATAGCTGAATCCCGGAGAAAATAGAATACAAGATGCAAAGGTAGGCTTGCAACAAGGTTATCTTTTACTTTGGGGGGGTTTTTTTTGGATGATTTGTGAGGTCGGATTGTGGCGTTTTCGGGGGCCAAAATTGGAAATTAGGCATCCAGAATTGGTCTCTCTACGAGCCTCATCCTCGAATTCTGCAATGTTGAGACCTGACCGTAGTCCTTCGATCTTAGTACACACATGGCTCCTACCTATTTGAGTTCATACTCACAGGACCTCTGCCATGCATGTCGTGGAATAAATGTGGAGTCACTCACGGCGCCATGCTGCTACAATCATACCATCACCTTCGATGAACTAGATCGTTCTCCTTACAACAATTGGACTCGCGCACTCTGTAAGCTCATGAGTTGGCATGGCGAGGATCTGAAACAGTCAATAGAAGATAAGAACCTGATCATAGAAGATGGTGCTCATCTGCAGCTTGCACTTCGCGGGAGAGGTAATAATTCGTATCTTGACCTTCGTGCAGAAGGAATAGACAAGGTTACTAAGGACACGTTTATATTTGTGAGGGCTTTGACAGGTAAGAAATCTTTGAGATACAGTTTTCTTTCATTATTGGCTCAACCTACTGCAGGGGACCCAGCGTCATCTCGCGTTATGGGGTTAGAGCGCGCTCAGGGTAGAAAAAGCCGCCATTAGCGTAGAAAATGACGCCACAATTTTTTTTAGCGCATTTCTCTACCCTGGCTGAGCTTTGTTAAGCATATGCCCAGTATATGCTTCGGCTTAAGCGTTTACCGAGCATATGTTCAACCTATACTTAACATATGCTTATAATAAACTGTCGTGCCCGACGCCTATCTCCTCAAGAAGAGGGTGGGGGGGCTTGCTTATCAGGGCCCCTGTAGCTACAGGGGAAAATCACTAAAAATACAGCGCACAGAGCTACAGAGACTTTACAGGGAGTTATAGGCTCTAATTGATCTAGACCCACTATATTTTCCGGACTTTTGACCGTAACCTTCATAGAGGAGACTAATCTTATTAGCCTAACGCCAAATAATGTCCCTAGCACAAGTCTCCCTTACCATCCACAACCTTTCTTTATCTCCAAAAGTCGGTATTTATAGTATTAATGCTAGCTTAAACTAACTCGACTTCTCTGCTTTCTAGATAATGTAGTCTTTAGATGTAAGTAGTTCAAGGAGAAGGTTTAATACATCTCTTCTCTCTTACTCAACCCATCGGCTTTCCACAACTCAAGCTAACACTAACACCAACCGACTCACCTCCGCCCCAGCAACTTACAGCCCCATCTCCAACGGTCCAACCTACGAAATCGGCATACCCTCCCCCTCAGCATATCCAGCTCTAACATCATAACAGATGGTCAAATGTGGATTTAAACAGTCATGAAGCAACGAGTAAAACAGCTTACATTCAGTTCTATGTTACTCATCTAAGCATGCCACCGCAACCGCTGCCCCGAGCAAGCTACTCTCCTCGGCATAAATCAACTCGACTGTGCAACCTCTCCCACCGCTCGTCTTCACCATGGAATCTAATTGCTTCTGGCAAGTCACTCTAAATGCTGGGTAGCTCTCCATGACAGACCCGTTGTATGCTACCAACGTATGTGAAGATTCGTTAACAGGAATCGACTCCGCTTCGTTACATAATTGCCAGAGCGCGTGGACACCAGCAGCTACAATGTCGCTGGCGCGTTGGGTTACGTGCGAAGCAATGAGTCGGAGGGCACGTATATCGGCTTGAGAGGGCGGTTGAGTCGTGGGATGACGGGAGAGGAAGACCTGCTGGGCTGTGGTCAGTGTGGGAGTTGTATCACTTCCGAACTCGTCAGCCGTCCGTTCATTTTGAGTAATGGAGTATAAGGGGGCTTACGCCTCAATACGAGAGATTGTTTCGGTCTCCAAGGAATATTTCTCTTTTAGACTTGGTGGCACCACACCTCCAAAGAGCCCGGCTGTTTGGATTCCCTCGATCAAGACCAATCGTACTATCTCACCCAAGTACCCACCACCGACGACATACTCTAAAGGTTGCAAATCGGGAGTGGGATGAGTGGATAGTAATAACTCGTCCCATTTGGTGTAAGGCAGGATGCCACCGCCGAACATGGAGAGCTCCGTGTTGACAATGACATGTTTTGCTGATGCATACCAGGAAGAAGGGCGAATCCCAAATTTTGAAGAAGAGATAATGTGCACTGGGAGACAGACTGCAGCATTCACGCCAGTACCAAGGATAAGCCCGAAGCGAGTGCTACCGTCCAGGTAGGCTTTTGAGAGGAGGGTTGCAGATGAGTCATTGACAATTGCGTTCAGTTGGACGTTGAGATCTCTCTTTGAGCAGGCTTCTTGAATGAGATCACCAAGATCCTGGCCTAAGAGGTCCTCAGCAGCTAAGAAGCCTTTGCCCATTCCTATAATGAGGCCACTTCGGAGAGAGGTTTGTCTAGATCTTGTCAGACCATTTATTGAACACGAACTAAGAGGAAGTCCTACTCGATCGAGAATGACCAAGCTAATCCCATTGACAAGGCGGTCTCCCATATCTCACCGCCCTCCATCTGGCCTGCAAGAGTTTCTTCAATTCTCTCGGCCATCCAGTCGAAGAACAAGACTCCTCTCAGCTGTTTGACAGCATTATCGATTTTGAAAGAATTCTTGCTCAAGATCTTGCACCTCTGTCCCTGACCCGTCGTTCCCGAGAGTTCAATCAGACCCACTCTAAAAGTCGAACCCCCTACGTCAAGCGCAAGGTAAGTCCCGCATCCTTCCCCCGTCGGAAGTTGATGATTGAAAGACGGGAGCATACAAAAGGGGTTTTCCTGCAAGCTCTTCCGAAACTGCGATCTCAGTCCGTCTGACAAGGCCACCAATCTCGAACTCGTGGTTCCGTACCGAAAGGCTTTCTCAACTTCATCTATAAATTCTGCTAGTCTTCGCTTGCCAGTCCTACCGGCAATGGAATCTTCTCGCTTCATGAAGCAAAAGGATCGATAGGCCTACGGAGGACGATCAAAGGCGGATTGTTGTATGCGAGAGTAGCATTGATCGTAATTATTTTCAGGTGATGCCAGTAGGATACATGTAGAGAAAGGCGAAATTATGCCCTGAAAGAGAGAGGGAGGAAGAGAGTCTGTAGACCTGAGAAGAGCTGCAGACTGTAGACGTTACCTTGCTGGAAATTGTGGGGCTTCTTCCTCTTCCTCCGGCAGTGCCCATTCAACCTGCCAGCAGTCGAGACAATCCCAGTCCAGCGGTACTGATTCCATTCTTTGCAGTGGTATGGCCTCCCCTGCTTTAGCACGGCTGTGGCCGCGTTGATTTGTGAACGTGGATACTGGTGCGAAATGCTAAACGTAACGTTACAATTTTGGTGTACCACACCCCGTGTATTCTGCTTACTTCTTACTATGAATTATTGGTTAATCTAATATAGTTTAAGTTGGCATACAAAGTGTCTACAAGACTGGAGGTCATCTTATACGAGTAGAATAATTATTTCATCCTATTCGACAAGACTCATTTAGTCCAAAAGGCTGCGAATACTCTAGAAGTAACTTATGAGGACGATAATTTTTGTTGGAGCGTTCCGTGGCACAATCCGATCGTTGATGTTGGAGGAGTCTGCCCAACCTTCAGGGGATGGAACGAGGCAACCCACTTTTGCAGAACACTCCATTATCGCCGGCTTCGAGTCGCAGGTGTGGTTTAAGGGTCATTTTATGGAGTTCTTCATTGGCAATATGTCAACCCGTGACTCGGTGGAGGAGACAGGAGTACTCCATCTATCAGTGGAACGAGCGTCGCGCAGCCAACAATCGAGACATTCCACCATGTGGGTCCAGTGTAAATCATCGGAGTGGTAAGCCTTTTGATTATTCAAATCCCGTCCATGAACTTCTGCAGGCCCCTCTTTTCGGCTCTTGATTGTCGTGTAGCGTGTGTAAAGTCGTCGTCGCCAAAGTTAGCCCAAAAACCGTCGCCAAGGGCATGGTGTGGCTAATTAAAATCCGACTATCCATCTATGAATATGACAAAAGGTGTATCATCGAAGATATTAGAGAACTGTCTATCACGATTGAATACAAATGCTAAAGCCTGCTCGATGCCTCGATGCTCGGAGAGCAAAAGTGATCATTGGCCCTGTATGGCATGAGTGTCTTGATCAAAAGAGAATAGATAAAGCTTCTCGCCTGTAGTGGTGCAGGATTCGCCATCCGGACGAAGAGGCGAGGAGTCTTGAATATCGAATGTATCGGTTTGTGATCTTTTACTAAAGGCCACAGTTCGCTAACCGTGATATAGGTCGCCCGAAACGTACAAGTATTCATAAAGGCTGAGACGTTGATGGTAATTCTTGAAGCATAACTGTAAAGCTTCGTCACCGGGCTGCAGAATCGCTTGCAATGGCTGATACAATAGGCACATGATTGAATGATAGTGAATTTTGAGTTTGGCTGTAAGGCGTCGTTACTGCTCTCTAAGTGTGTCTGCCACTGCTGAGGGAGCTTGTGCTAACTACCGTTCTAATTTAACTCGAATCTCTCGTACACTCAACATATTGATAGGCGTTTGAATGTTGTGACTTCCATGAGGGAATACATATTAAGCAACCTTGATTTTAGAAATGATCTGGGCTATTCTGAATATCTGAATGGAGTATGTCATAGCCGACGAATCCGATGTGGCAGTGGGCAACTGCCCACCAGAAAATTTGACGTCCATATCCTCAGATTTTGGTAAAGCGACGTCAGAGGCACCGTCATCAATTCCTAACGGGCCACCTTGGACGGTGTATACATACCTTACGTAGAAATAGAATTAGATTGAACATGGAATAAGAGAGAGTCAACCTTACTTATCCAGGCTATATATATACAAGAATACACATCTTCTCATCTCAATAGCTAGAGAGGGTTGTCCGGATGTACTGACTTCTCTATGAATACCGAGATCAACTGCGTGAGCCATCGCAATGTGAACTAGTGGCAGATGTTGCAGCCATCGGGCTGTATTAAGCTGTGTACTATGAGTAACAACACAGACTGCAGTGTTGACAAAGAGATACTTCCAAGCAGGTAATAGGAAATAGAAATGGCAGATTGGAAGAATGGGTTCGAATTGTAATTGTACTGTTGTTTCGTATCTGCAGCCTGGCTCCGATACTTTACACAATCAGAAGTTGGAACGCTCCAACACGAGCAGAAACGGGAATTAAAGTCCGTTCTATGATGAGATCCGCTCTCCATCATATTCAAATTGGCGGATAGTGTTTTGCCAACAATTGTACTATATTAGAGGCTGCGTGTCCGTAGCATCGCACTGATACAATGCATCGACAAGGAGATCAAACGAATGTCGGTGGAGAAAAGGATAGTTTGGATGCATGTGCTGGAAAAATTGATTGATTAGAAGATTGCAATCCTTGCGGAGTGGCAGTATCTTCTGCAGTTGCTCGTGAAATTATCCACGGCCGGCCAGATCTCTCCAATATAAGCATTATCGAAGTTTCTGGAGCTTCCAGGTCCATTCTCGGCATCGTCCAACTGTTGTGCAAAACCCATGCTTTTTGGCCCTCCGCTTTTTCTGGCATGTAAAAGCGACGCAAACAAGGAAGCTGAAGACGAGCCAAATAATGCACTTGCCGCGACTCTGAGTTGGGGGACAACGCTCCAAGGTTCAATGACATGGAACGAGCATCTTGCTCAATAGAAGTCTGTCGACTGGAAGACTTATGAAGAGCCGATACGGGTCTCTGAGCCTGATCTGGCTGCAAAGCAGTGCCTTCATTAAGCGATTGTTCAAGCTCCTCCTCCTCCTCCTCCTCCAAACTTATGTCCAGTGGCGTACTCGTAGTTAGAGCGGGATGACCCCCAAAGCTCAGTAGAGCAGGGCCTGCATGATCACTAGAGTGAGGCACAAGCGCAGATCCCTCATCAAGATTCACATGTGGTAGCTGACTCCTGATGATGTCTTTTAGCCAGGTCATTCGAGCTGTCGCATTCTCGGGGAACCTGCTCCAAAGCTTCAGTTGTGATATCCCCTGTTTACCTGATCGAATCCCACTTGCCCTCGTTGGACGCGTTGGTCTTCGTTACGTCCATCTATATCTATGCAAGCACTGCCGGCCTTTGCACAGTTCCCACATGCTGGGACTTGACCATCGCACTGCAGGAAGGAGAAGTGCGCGAATTTCTTCATCGAAGAATAGGTGTGTAGGAAGCTACCTTGATGTGACGATACCGGCATCTCTCACAAGCCAATCGAACCTTCTTCGGCCGCTTTGAAGCTGCCCTCCCAGTGGTAGAGTTAGCGATTACCTGGGACTCTGAATCTCGTGGGTGAATTGAGATAGACTTGTGTCCTGCCCATTTGGAAAGTCGCGGGCAAGTAGTGTGGTGCTGGGGATACTGCGGGGTGCTTATCAAGCTGAAATGCAGGCAATGCCGCTACAATCAGAGAAACTTCAGGCCTTCGCCTTCAGGCTCTTCAGTCATCACAAATCGCATCTCACACATCGAGAACTTTGTCTGATTCAATACTACATTAAACCGTTGGGATTCAATTGATGGTATTCTGAGGCATAATTCTCATCGAATAGTTTTTGGGTATGTGTCATAAAATTCTTCTGGGTTCGTTATTATCAAAGAACTTCTACAGCTCGTCGTTGAGTCGTTTACGAAAACTCCGGAGTATGCCTGTCATCGGCTTCGAGGAATGGCGTTTCACGCATTTCTTCTTCTTGACTTCTGACCTTCATCCGCGGGACGTGAGGCCTGTAAAGGTCAGTCTCAGCACATAAACGGACGTTCAATAAGGGTGCGAGGGTACCAATCACTACAGCATTCCAAAAGTGGTGAGACCTGGGTGTTGGTGAGATTTTGATTCCCATGATTTCGATAGGAGGAACGGGATTTATTATCGTGTTTGTTCTTGGGCATGCATGGAGTGTTGTTACCTGCTGCTGGGAAATAATTGATCGGGGCGTTGAGGGACCAGACGAATGGCTGATGTCGAAATAGGAGGATCTCATGATTCAGAAATTAAAATTGAGGTGAAAGATTGCGAGGTTGGCAAAATTGAGGATGATGTTGAATGGAGAAGGCCACCTTTGGTTGACACCAGTGGGTCCTATGCAAAAAAGGGCTAGACTCAAAGGCTCTTTGAGATGAATTACCACAATTTCATGACTTCCAACAACATCACTCAATATCAATCAATGTGTGAATAGGAAAGCTCTTTGTTACTGTGACTCACCATTAACTCGGCAGCGAATGTCTCTGTGTTTGTCTCCCAATATTTGCTTACGAGGGATACATGTCGCCTCGTCTTCCTCCAAAAGACAAACACTAAGACAGCACGTTAAAAATCTCACAACTCCAAGAACAAGGCCTTCACACCCAAAACAACAAGCTAATCTCCCCATACCAACAACTACAATCTTCAAAGTCTCTCCTTCTTCATAAAAATCAACTATTGACACCTCCACAGTAAGTGTTCACCTTCTCACCTTTGAATTTTGCTAATGACGCAGCGTACATCCAAATGCAGCTCATTAACCTCGTTATCACTCTTTTCGCCCTCACCTCTTTCACCGTCGATCGACCTGCTGTACAATTCGAAGTCGATATTCACCGCTTTGAGGACGCCTAAGAGTTCAACGCAACTGAGCTTGAGGCTCGCCAGGCCGGACACTTCATGTATTGGCCCTCCATTAACAACCCCAATCAAGTTCTGGGCTACCCATACTGCTACCCCCAGCAGCCGATGTCCGGACACACCTGCATGGTCACAAACCGTAGCTAGACGGAAACCCTGACTGGCTCGAGCTTTATATGTATGATCACAACTGCGTCCAAATCGGAATCAATACCCGCGTTTCTTATTCACAACCGTTCGACTTCGACTCCCAGCTTCCCTACGTTGTCGTTACCGAGTACATCCAGGGAGGCGCGATGGGCTTCGCTTATGTCGGTCGTTGGTCAGACAAAGGAGACGAGTATTTGTTCTGCTATAACTCTGGCCGTGCTAGAGTCAATAATTCGCAACCAGCTGCCAGATGGAATTCTAGTGCTGATTCGGGCATGGCCGTGAGTTAGCACCGGCCATGTGAGGCAGGCCCAAAACAACTCAAACATGGCGAAGGGTGTATGATAGAGGAATTGACCTTTGAGAGTGCAGTAATCATGGAATGCTCGGGAATAATGGCGCGGCGTCAGGAACGTTATGGCATGACTTTGCATGGTAGATACCGCGATTAGCGATGAACACAAATGTGCATTTTCGTTCTGTGAAACCAGTGACGGCAAAAGGGGGATTCTACCGGCATGCCAGCTTAACTCAAACTACTCGAAAGAGACACTTTGCAAGTCTTCACTGTCATTTGTCGTCATAGGAAAAAGGGGAGTGCTTATATAAGAAGAACAGGGATATGAGAAGCCGAGAACGCTAAGCCCCGCAGTGATTCCTAATATGCCAAATGCGGGTCCAAACAGCGCCACTCCAGAACTTCAAGAAGTCTGAGTAATCAGCTTATTACTTGCCAGCTGCCGGCTCTAGAATGGATATCGGCATCTACATACACTTCTCCTTGTCCCATTGCCGCAAACCACCCTGAGACGAGCTCTAAGTACTCTTGACACGCTCCTCGAAGAAAACCCTTCGCAGCCAGCAACGAGCAACTATGGCATTCTACGAAGCGGCAACACAATGGCACGCCGGCGAGGAGGAGATGCACAAGATGCTGCGAGTTCCACATCATGACAATCCGACACAGCCTTACCTCACACCGTTTGCGCAGAATCTGTTAATGCGATCTCCACTTATCGCCCTCGGCACTCTCGATTCAGAAGGGCGACCCTGGACAACACTATGGGGAGGGGAACCTGGATTCTCGAGAGCGATTGCGCAATCGATCATTGGAGTCAAGGCGACTGTTGATCGAACATATGACCCTGTTGTGGAAATGCTGCTGGGCGGAAAAGCTGATGGAGAGGTCGTTCAGGAACAGGGGACCGGCAAGATGGTTGGTGGGTTAGCAATTGATTTAGAGAGCAGGAGACGTGTGAAATTATATGGAAGAATGGTTGCAGGCGCTCTAGCAGCGACTGAAGAGGGCATTGGAGAGGTGCAATTGGTGGTGAAGATTGAACAAAGTCTCGGTAAGCATCGATCTTGGCCATCTATGGATTCCTATGCTGATCACAAAATAGGAAACTGCCCGAAATACTTAAACAAGAAGCATATCGTTCCTCATATCCCTCGACCCAGAGTCATATCGTCCGACCTACCGTTACCACAAGCAGCGCTAGATCTTATTTCCAAGGCCGACCTCTTCTTTATCTCCTCCTCGAATCACGAATCAGATATGGATACGAATCACCGTGGAGGACCTCCCGGATTTGTGAGGATACTCTCAGATGATGATGATGGATTGACCTTGGTCTATCCAGAATACTCGGGGAATCGGCTCTACCAAACCCTGGGAAATCTAAGTACGACTCCACGGGCAGGCTTGGTTTTCTCGAATTTTGACACTGGCGACGTTTTATATATAACGGGAAGGACCGAGATTTTTGCTGGACAAAAGGCCAAAGATTTAATTGCGCACTCAAATCTCGCAGTGAAGATAAAGGTCGAGGGAGCGAGATATGTTACGGATGGCCTAGCTTTTCGAGGGATAGAAGGAGAGTTTTCGCCATACAACCCACCAGTTCGGTATCTATCAACTGAAAAGAGAACCGGTCTCACGAATCACGACAAACAAATGCAAGCAAAACTAATCGATAAGCAAATACTCACGCCGACGATTGCACGATTCCGATTTCACATCACAGACCCAGCGAAGGCAAGTAAATGGAAGCCAGGTCAATACGTTGCCTTGAGCTTCGCAGACGAGCTTGATATAGGGTACAACCACATGCGGGATGATGATCCAAAAAGTTTGAACGATGATTTCCTAAGGACTTTCACGGTCTCCTCACGTCAAGGTGCACTGGATGGTCACGAGCAATTCGAGATTACGATTCGCAAAGTTGGACCGGTGACAGAGCATCTATTCAGACACAACGTACGAGCCGATTTGGAAGTTCCACTTCAGGGCTTTGGCGGCGAGTTTTTCATCGAGCAAGGTCCTGATGAAAATATCGCATTTGTTGCGGGGGGCGTTGGAATCACCCCCCTCCTGGCCCAGGCAGCGGATCTCGATTTGAAGACATTACGGTTATACTGGACAGTCAGAGCAGACGATTTGGGATTGGTCCTTGACACATTCGATCGCATACCAGGATTAGCGAGTTCAACAAGGTTGTTCGTCACTGGCAGAATCGATGAAGAGTCCGAAAATCGGAAGAAGCTGGAAGCGTCTGGCGCAGCTCTACAGAAGCGCAGAATGACGAAGGATGATCTGATAGCGGATTCTGCAACTCGCTGGTATCTTTGCACAGGAACCGCTTTTCGCAATTCTTTGGTTTCTTGGTTAGATGGGAAGACCGTACTCTATGAGGACTTCAGTTACTGAGCTTTTTCTTGTTAGCGTTCAAAGATTCGTGGGGAAAGCTCCAAAAGACCATTTTTACTTGGATCATACGGGCTTAATTTAATCCTTCTGAAGTATATATCAGACGCTTGCGGCATATACGGAATCGACGAATCAGGTATGTGAGACATTGCATTCTTGATTTCTTTATCGCAGTCCAACATTCCCCCTTCATCGGTCCATTCACAGCAAAGATCAACTATTTCCTTCCGTCTTTCATTACCGTCAACACTTTGCAGCTGTGACAACAGCAAATGTGTAACTCATCAAATGTCTCATTGATAATCAACACCATCTTCCAAATGGCGCCAATCCATCTCCCTATGTCCCGCAAGATCCCATTCCCCAATCTTCCCTCCTTTCGTCCTCTCCGTCCTCCGCACTCTCGATAATGAACGCTTCCTCGCAGCTGAGGTCACTAAAACGCTCACTAAAGATCGAGGAAAAGACCGCGTCACCACACCACTCGCGCAATGCCTCCTTCCCTCAACCGCCGTTTCCATTTCCCGCATCCTAAACCACCCGCGCATAAATTTCCTTGTCGACATCAAGCCCATTACTGTGCTCGCTGGCTCGGTCTCTATGTCCGGTCCTAATGCCGACATCACAGTATGGGAGGCATGAATGCTGGCGCTCTTTCCTACTTGCTGCCCAGTATATCCGATTTGCCCGATTTCAATGACGAGCCGGGTTGGCATGCCATGTCTTCTGTCAACATGTGTCGGTTTTCGCTGCCAGAGAGTCTCTGCTGGCACGTCCTGCTCTGGAACTCTTCGCGGCGAGAGGGTCGGTCGTGGGGAACCGCGGAAGGACCCGTTGAAGGAAGAGCCCAAGAAAATGGCATAACGCCGGGTGCTACCGCCTTACTATTCCCACCTATGGCGGGAGAGGTACACGATGCCGAGTAGGCAGCGGCAGACACCGCCGGGTTGGGGGCATTCTTTGTGATCTCCTGGACGGGAAGAGTTGTAGTCGATGGAGCGGCTTGCTGAAGAGACCGGGGCTCGGCATTCGCTAGAGATTGTCAGCACCAGGAAAGAGAGAGCTTCATCTGTGCAATACCTTGCGATGATATCGCGGACGAGACTGCCGGGTGGCCGTCCTGGGCTTTCCGAGGCTCTGCCGAGTCCTCGACGCCCCAGCCCCAGAGACGATTCCGCAGCTTCTTGAGGGACGAATTGCCAGGCATGACCTTCGCGAGCACTTCGGACAAGGTAAAGGAACGCGTTCACAGCGGGAATGCTTCCGTGGTGAAGTCGGCGTCGGGGCCTGGGGGCCAATAAAGCCTCACGGGAGATTGTGGCGCTGCCATTGGGGCGGGCTGGAGGTGCAAAGAGGACTTCGTCTCCTATGGAAGGCTACGACCGATACATCCTGAGAAACTGTCTATGAAATCTGTAGGAACACACGTCAGATACAGCTGGCGCACTGAGATGGATCCTGAAAGGACCACTGCTGATTAAACCGTGGCTGGAACAGAGTATGACATAATCAATCACCGTTCAACATAAACTTCTTGAGGTTACGCAACCAAACCACAAATATATCGGACCCTGAGACCGTTGTTAGATAGCCTAGATTCAAAGGTATCTTTATATACCAATTAATCACTATAAGCCGATGAAAAAGTCGACTGTTGGGATTCACTGGGGAATACATCAAGCGTCCGGTTCAACTCGCAGACGATGCGTCGAAACTACTTAATCAAGAATACCTGACTTCGGAAGAGACGAGCAAGAACTCCCCGATATCTACTCGCCGAACAGCAGATGGAGTTGAGAAAGGGTTTCATGGTGAGGCAGACGATGAACACGATCAGCACCATCAATATGGCAATCATACCAGACAGTCATTCTGTCTCCTCTCCGAACAGAGCGGCCTTATAGGTCCACGTATCTTTGGCGTGCCAAGCCTACATAAATTAATCCCAGTGGACTCTGAAGTTCATCAAGGTAACAGACCACACCATTGATCACAACGCAACTCAAAGAACAAGCTGAGCCCGCGTACACACTATTTCTACACACCAGCCGTCTCGGGACCGTACACTTTCGCAGTGCATTTCTAACCTCTTTCGGAATTCTGCCTATCATTCATTAGTGGGGCTCTCGATAAAGCGTAGAACCTCTGCAAAAGACGAGTTCCATTGATGATATTACTGTAGCTATAGATGAGGTTATATATAAAGACGTAATTAAGTATATAGAGCCTAATGAAGGTATATTTGACTATGAAATCGACTAAATAAAACCTCCACTACTCTCCTAAACATGTTGAATCGCTCGTAGATTATCTTGCTATTACTATTTACTCTATTTTAAGTAAAAAGGTATAAGAAATCAAGGGAAAGAGAGGAGGGAAAGATAGTAGGTAAGTCCGAATCTGTAGACAAGCTATATAGTTAGTAAATATTTTGAATCAAGGCGATTTACGTACCTATTGAGAGCTATGAAACAGTAGCTCGAACTCGTCTAATTGCGTTGTATCGACTATCTTTGGCTTCTTCGCAAGCTTCACTTTCTTCTTCTCTTCCTTCTTGATATCACATCGATTTTATGAGGCTTGTTTGACTGTTAGTTTTCGCTCACGTGCAAGTTGACTGAAAGTAGGTCCTGAAGGAGGTAGTATAGGTTTTGGTCACTGTAAAAGGAACTCTTCAACAAAGGGGAAGTCGTTACTGGAAGACGCTGAATCTTGCTGTAAAATAGCCTTTTCGTGATGCTAAATCTTGTCTAGGTTAGAGAGCTCTTTGTTTCCAGGCCTAGAAGTATCACTAGTTAGTATGAAGTCCTTCTAATTGTAACAGCACTATATATTAGAGTCTCACACAATAAAGACTCTATGCAATAAATGCTAAATTAACGAAGATACTAAGCTAAGGAGAGAAGAGAAAGGTTCTATGAGAACACGACCTAATATACCCGAATGGTGCGCTAGCGCGTCGCTACGCGTCAAATGAAGCCTCGTGAATCCGTGATCAAGTGACATTTGCCAGAACTATCACTGGAAGAGCTGATTATATAGCATATTGCGACTACGGAGAAAAAGTTAAAAAAAGGGTATGTTTATTAGTGTGTATAGTGCAAGGTAAGGCTCTGCTAAGTTACATATGTTCTTATACTAATTTTGGTGGGAGTGGTGTAGGTAAGCAGCTCAACTGCCTTGAAAATGCACTGCGAAAGTGTACGGTCCCGAGACGGCTGGTTTCTACACATTACCCTCTGCGACGCAGCTCAAGCACGGCGATTGGCTGTATATACACGACAAAATGGTAGGAGGCAGGAGTTCTCGATGGGGTTTGCAGAAGACGGGCCAAATGGCATGGGAACTCAATGCGAGGTCGCAATCCCAAGCCTCTGGCAATATCGCAAGAGCTGGGGCCATTACTACCCGCCCACTTAAGCATGGCCATGATTTTTTGACACCCCTATTAAAACAAACGACTATAATTCAAATACTAATTATTTATAGCTTAAATTAAAAGTATAAATTAATTAATAGTAGCTAATCCTCGTACTACAATCACATCCTTAATTTTGCAAATCAATTGCTCTGTATAATGCGAAAGTCACGTGGGTCAACCTAATTCCAAAGCTTCTGTAACCTCCTATCCATATCTTCCCTATTTTTGGCATATAAGGTAATTCCTTTAACTCTTCTTTCATCCAGCGCTAGACCTTCTCGATTGGGTTTAGATTTGGTGAAGAAGGTAAGAATATCCCTTGACTCTATACTATAGTCTAGGGAGTTGAGCGTTCTTTATATGTACCTTAGACCTGTCCTTCATAAAGATATACTCCGGACCTAGCTGGTCAAACAACCGCAAAACAACAGGTTATAAAACTTGCTGAAGGTATACCTTAGAGCAAATACCCTTTCGTCTAGGAAGCTTCTCTAGAAAGACTAATTCTGACTTATAATCCTACTTAATTGCTCTCAAATCATGACTGAGAACCTTCCTGACCTATAAACCAACTGCATGCAATCTGTATAGCGTTTTTCGTCTACCTAGCGTTTAACCCAAATCCTCTTACATTTCCTAACCTCAAATATAGCATTGTCTAACTAGATAACCTTGCGCCAATCGCCTCTATACTTGCTATCAACCCTGTGTGTTGCATAGTCAGTGGGCGAGCATGGAGTATCCTTCAAGCGGTATATTGGGGGAGAAAGTTCCTGGAGACAGTTAGGGCCCCGAGTCCTGTGGTGAATAGCCTTACTACTGGTCTCTAATGAATGGAGCAAAGAAAAAGTTGAGTCAAAGGATTGAGGAGGCCGCCCGTCTTTATACTTCACCAGAGCAGAAGGACGGATCTAGTTCCATTTCAGGAAGTGATGAGGCGATGTAGAAGGACCGAATGCTACATGAGGATACCCTCACAGCCACTTCAGGATCATTCCTCGTATCTGCATATTAGTCATAGCTTACAGTTTGGATTGGACGAGACCCGCTACGCTGGTAAGACGAGCTCTTTGGAAAGGGAGGAGGGAAAAAGGGGGGGGGGAGGGGGGCAGCGAAGATTGTGTAAGAACCTAATTGAGCTTCAATCTCAGTCGAGGCAGGTTGTTTCTATTCTCTGGCAGCAAAGAAGTTGTCTCCATAGGAATCTCTAAAGAATCGGTCTTTGTTGCGGGATCCGAAAAAGTCTCCCTAGTATCAATCGACGTTTCCAAAGTACAAGATGCCCCGAATACAATTGTCTTCCCCATCAACTCTTTCTCAGCAAGGTATATGCTCCCTTGCATAAAGCTAGCATTGGCGCTGCATCTAAGTGCAGGCAATAAAGAGTGGCATTATTAGCTTCATTAGTACAGGGAAATAGGGAAGAGTGCACGTTCTTTTTCGGTTAAATGATGGCGGTCACCTTGTGATGCCCCTTACGGGTACGCTGAGTGGCCGCATTGTGGGTCATGATAGTTCCCTCCTTCTCAGCTGGATAATTTTGATAGTGAGCCTTTCTCACTCCTAGTCGCCTCCAAGTTGAGCACATCCTTCAGTCTCTCTCCTCCCCAGGTTAACTTGTTCAAGATTTGGCTTTGTTGTTATGAGAACCCTAATACTGAGGTGCATATAGCGCTAGTCCAAAATAGGCTTCGTAAGCTTCAATTCCAAATCTCTACCCCTTCTTCCAGAGTTCAACCCTTCGCATATATCTACAACTTGACTTCAGGTCCTCGGCCTTCCCCAGCTCCTCGGACTTCCCCAGCTCTTCGGCCTTCTCCAGCTATTCGGTCTTCCCCAGATATCACCGTACTGTCTAGACCTATCAACAGGCTTGACATATTCACAAGACAGAACATTTCAGGGGTAGCAAGCATATTTGCAACTATTCACTGTGTGAACCAGATGTCAAAGGCGTCGTTTCGGGGCGCTTGTGAACGGCAAGTAATGGCGTGTGCACACGATATCTTCGCCTGGTAGACCTTCGACCAAGCACCTTAGCCACTAAAGAACGTTATCCCTGTTCGACTTGATCACTTGTGATGGCCTGAGTTTGGTGACCGTTCTAGTCTATTCGGCTGCAGCACTATTCTGGTCCTATTCTTACAGTATCATAGGCTCCGCACGCATCACATGTTCTACTGTCCCGTGATTTCAACGCCACATGATAACGGGTGCGAGTAATCCCCACCAGTGACGAGTGCTGCGCACGCTGATGCCCTGAAACGTAGTCGAATAGGTGGTTGAAAGGCGTGGCAAGAAAAGAGGCTGAAATTGGGGAGGGACAAGAAGTTGATGCCTGAGATATGAGGGAGTAAGAATGTCAGCAAGCCACAATAAGGCATGTGAGGCACCAGGCTGCGCTCTGGTATTTTAACCTCATTTTCCTTCTGTTCGTGGTATTCTGCAGACCATGAAGCTTCAATTTTCAGTTTAGGCGATTCTCAGACATCTTTAATGCTAGAGAGTAAACGCCATATTGACATTATCATTCCACTTCACCTGATCGAGCTCTTCTGCGACTGAAACGGAGAGACTTGCCTCGCGTTTTTAGGCTGCAACTATGCGTTTGCTTAATACAGATACACGGAAGGTGGAAGAATTTGGAGGCAACCAGGTCCTGCGGTATGCGATCCTTTCGCATACGTGGGGAGCGGAGGAAGTTCCTTTGCAAGATATCAAGACGGATGAGGAGGCGATAAATTCAGTGGGTTACGAAAAGGTCAAAAACGCATGCATTGTTGCTGCAAAGGGCGGTTTCGAGTATATTTGGATCGATACTTGCTGCATTGATAAAACAAGCAGTACTGAACTTTCTGAAGCCCTCAACTCTATGTACCGTTGGTACGAGGAAGCCGAAGAGTGCTACGCATATCTTGTAGATGTCCCGCGGGGAACTGGTGCAGGCGACGAATTCCGGAAAAGTAGATGGTTTACTAGAGGGTGGACCCTTCAAGAGCTTATTGCCCCATCAACAGTAATATTCCTCGATAGCGAATGGCAGGAGATTGGTAGCAAGTCAAGTCTACAACAGCCTATATCCGAGATCACTGGAATACCTGGCGGTTTCTTGTTAGGAGATGATTTAGAATATGCTAGTGTTGCTCAAAGGATGTCATGGGCTTCGAAGAGGGAGACAACAAGGATTGAAGATCTCGCATACTCCTTAATGGGAATATTTGGTATATATATGCCGATGCTATATGGGGAAGGAGAGAGGGCATTCATTAGACTTCAGGAAGAGATTATGAAAGTCTCGAATGACCATAGTCTCTTTGCATGGAGATCAACAGAGAACCATGGCGGGATTCTTGCAATTTCACCATCTGCGTTCGCTAACTCTGGCAATATCATTCAAAAAACCGCCTCTGATACTGTTAGTAGTCCTTTGACAGTCAGTAGTAGGGGAATCCGGTTGTCGCTCGGCTTTAAAAGTAGCCAACAGGGTTTAGGACTTGCTGTCCTTGATTGTACAGAGGTAGGGAAGGAAAGTGGGCGACTTGCAGTTCATCTGAGAGAGATATCCTTAACAAAGGAAGATTTTACAAGAGAGCAAAGTTGGACGCTCGAACTACTACATTTAAGAGATATCAATCTGTTACAATACCCTCGGAGAGACTTATATATCAGACAATGGGGTTCGATACGTAATAGAAAATGGGGTGACATGGAGAAATGTGCGATTAAGCTAGAAGGGGTAGACGGGCAAGAGGTCGCTTCACACATTATCCATCGCCATTCTAATTGGGATTTACATGAACATGATGGGCTGATCACTACGACTATGGTACCTACTTCTGATGGCATACTTGGCCGAGTATTGGTTATGTGCACAGACGGAAATTCATTTCAGGTACTATTGAAGAAATATGGAAGATCTCTGTCCGCGGACATACAGACTAGTTTGGAAGCAGATTCGGAACCTGATCAGCCTCCTATTATCCTAGAACAGCAACACGAAAGAGATCCAATCCGCAGGGAACTAGATGCTGGGCAGTACGTACAGGTAGCAATTAAGAAGCGAATTCTCATGCTCCACAAGAGAAAATACGTCGCAGGCGTCATGGAAATAAACTACTCTAGTACTTTTGGGGCGGTTTGGCTTCAGCATGTAGCTATATTAGAGGGAGACATTAAGGAGAAGACACTACTGTCGTACGCAGCAAGGCAAGGGCATGAAGCAGTAGTCAAGCTACTGCTAGACACGAACAAAGTTGATATTGATTCAAAAGATAAAGACGGGCTGACACCACTATTATGGGCTACAGAGAATGGACACGAGGTGGTGGTTAAGCTGCTGCTCGAGAAGGGTGCTGAGAAGGAGACCAAGGACGAGGAGGGCCGGACGTCGCTGTCGTGGGCGGCCGAGAAGGGGCACGAGGTGGTGGTTAAGCTGCTGCTCGAGAAGGGTGCTGAGAAGGAGACCAAGGACGAGGAGGGCCGGACGCCGCTGTCGTGGGCGGCCGAGAAGGGGCACGAGGCCGTTGTCAAGCTGCTGCTTGACGGGGGCACAGATAAGGTGACAAAGGATAAGAATGGCCAGACGCCTCTGTCGTGGGCTACACGATATAGGAACAGGCTGCTGTTTGATAGGAACGCTAAGAATAAGACCAAGGACAAGGAGGGCCAGGCTGTTGACGTTGACTTGAACTGGAAGGACAAACGCGGTCGGACGTCGCTGTTGTACGCGGCTCGAAGCGGGCACGAAGCTGTGGTCAAGCTACTGCTTGATACTAGCAAAGTCGACGTCAATACAAAGGATGAGTCTGGTTGGACGCCGCTGTGGTACGCGGCTCAAAACAGGCATGAGGCTGTAGTCAAGCTGCTGCTTAATACTAGCAAAGTCGATGTTAATGTAAAAGATAAACGTGGTTGGACGCTACTATGGCACGCGGCTCAAAACGGGCATGAGGCCGTGGTCGAGCTGCTGCTTGATACTGGCAAAGTCGATATCAACGTAAAAGACAAACGCAGTCGGACACTATTATCATACGCAGCTCAAAACAGGCATAAGGCCATAGTCAAGCTATTGCTTAATACTGGCAAAGTTGACATTGATGCAAAGGATATATATAGTCGGACATCGCTATTGTACGCGGCTCGAAGCGGGCATGAGGCTATAGTCAAGCTACTGCTTGATACTAGCAAAGTTGATATTGACATAAAGGACGAGTATAGTTGGACACCACTATTATATGCGGCTCAAAATGGGCACGAGGCCGTGGTCAAGCTGCTGCTTAATACTGGCAAAGTCGATATTGATACAAAGGACAAGTCCGGTCGGACGCCACTGTCGTGGGCAGCTCAAAACGGGCATGAGGCTATAGTTAAGCTGCTGCTTAATACTAGCAAAGTCGATGTTGATACAAAGGATAAATATGGTTGGACGCCATTATCATACACAGCTCAAAACGGGCATGAAGCCGTGGTTAAGCTGCTGCTTAATACTACTAAAGTTGATGTCAACGCAAAGGGCAAGTATGGTTGGACGCCACTATCATACGCGGCTCAAAACGGGCATAAGGCTATAGTCAAGCTGCTGCTTAATACTAGCAAAGTCGATGTCAACGCAAAGGGCGACTATAGTTGGACGCCACTGTCATGGGCGGCTCAAAACGGCCACGAGGCCGTAGTCAAGCTGCTGCTTGATACTAGTAAAGTCGATGTCAATGCAAGGGATAAGTACAGTCAGACACTACTGTTGTACGCGGCTCGAAGCGGGCATGAGGCCGTAATCAAGCTACTGCTTGATACTGGCAAAGTCGACATTAATATAAAGGATAAGTACAGTCGGACGCCGTTATCATATGCAGCTCAAAACGGGCATGAAGCTGTGGTCAAGCTGCTGCTTGATACTGGCAAAGTTGATATTGATGCAAAGAGCGAGTATAGTCGGACGCCGCTGTCATACGCGGCTCAAAACGGGCATGAGGCTGTGGTCAAGCTGCTACTTAATACTGGTAAAGTCGATGTTGATGCAGAGGGCGAGTACAGTCGGACACCGCTATCATACGCGGCTCAAAACGGGCATGAAGCTGTGGTCAAGCTGCTACTTAATACTGGCAAAGTTGATGTTAATGCAAAGGACAAGTATAGTTGGGCACCACTATCATACGCGGCTCAAAACGGGCATGAAGCTGTGGTCAAGCTACTGCTTGATACTAGGAAAGTCGACGTTGATATAGAGGGCGAGTATAGTCGGACGCCACTGTCATACGCGGCTCAAAACGGGCACGAGGCCGTAGTCAAGCTACTGCTTGATACTGGCAAAGTCGATGTTAATGCAGAGGGCGAGTACGGCGATGCAGAGGTCGAGTACGGTCGGACGCCGCTGTCATATGCGGTTCAAAACAGGCACAAGGCTATCGTTAAGCTCCTTACTCGAATTAGCTAGACTTTAACTGATTCTTTGCCTATTATATATCCCTTTAATAACTTAATTTAACTTAACTTAAATACTCTTCTGTGTGATAATAGTATGAATCTTAATAATATATATTTATTTAGGATGTCCTCTACCACCTATGCTCCAAAGCAAAACCCAATCTCTTCTTAGCTTGCTTGCGTGATACATAGGGTCTGGGGCATGTAATGTAGCGTCAGTAGCCTGCGCGGCGTAGTTCTCGACAAATAGTCCGGACAGAGGCTTTAACTCCTAGCTGGGCTTTGACCTGCCAGCTAGCGCGTCCACTAGTCTTTTGCGATATAGTGTATATAGCGACGAATTTCCCTGACAGACATCAAATGCGGCTTGTAAGGTTTGCCTTTCCGTGATCTGCGCAATTGTTCTTGGTATAGGATGTCCTTAATCGTCCTCCTTGGTGTACTAGTATATAAAATGATTTTCGTGTTAGGAGAAACCGAGTCCTTGCATTCTATGAATAACTGCGCGCGCAGGAGTAGGTCATTCGCCATTCTCATTAGGAATATTGGGGCTTGATAAAATAATATCCTCAGTTTTGGGTCTCTAGTAATTATTGTTGATGGTTGATTTTTAAATTAATTGAAGGTAAGGAGGTCATGAAAACCAGTCGGAAAATTAATTTCGCTTAAGTGGGCGGGTAGTAATGGCCCCACCGACGCAGACGTGGGCTCCAGAGATATCCAGCATACTTGACATCTGGCAAACTGGAAGAGAAGGTGATACATAAGTTTTCAAAGGGGACGAGGTATTTCTGATCTGACCCTTCACCTCTGCTTCCACAATCTCCTCACAGGCCACATCAATTAGCCAATAAAAAAGAGGCCACCAATTCCTTTGAGTGATTCTGTGATTCTCGTACGGCTCCCTAAATTCATTTGCAAGGTCTACGCTTCCCATATACTGATTATAATCATCAGTAAAACAAGGGATTTGTAGCTCTTTTGTAAAGGCCTCTTCAAATACCTTCCTAACAATATCGCCTATTTGTTGAGGTCTTTCTAGGGCGTTTCCTAACTTTTGTACGAAAATCCTCTCTCTTGTGTATACAGTTAAACCTGGATATAAGAATCCTGTAGATAAGAATACCTGACCAATAAGAATACGGCAGCTAGTCCCTTTATTTTTAGGTAAGCCAATAAGAATACCTCTCTAGAAGAACATTCTTAGGTAATTACAGTCCGTAACCTTAGATTCCCTCCTAATTATACCTTTACATAAGAATATCTTCATCCAAACCTTGAAATACAGAGACCCCTAAGAAGCGTTATAGAGCTCTTACTAATGCTGATTATCTATTGTTAATTTAATAGTATAACCATCGATTATAAGCTTCTTTTAACGCAGAGATTAGGCTAGAATAGGGAATTTACGTGCGTTTCTATCTCTTGAGGAGCTTTTTGAATTTTTTGAATTTTTGAATTTCTTGGTTATAGGGCCTCGATATAAGAATACCTCTTCTATAAGAATATAACTCGTGATCCCGAGCGTATTCTTGTATAGAGGTTTAACTGTAGTATGAATATTGCTTAAAAATGGCCAGAAGAAAGGATTTGGGAGGGAAGGCGTGTGTTACCAGCCAATGGTCCTTCCGCGCAAGCGACAGCACGTTGCATGAGGCCGACTGTCCCAGGAGCCCGCCGAGCTTCAAATCCTCAAAGTCGACCCCGAAACAGGTGATGCGAAAGGAGAGACCCGGGTTTTGAAATTGGAAGACAGTGTCACAGTCGCATCTTTCGGAAGGATGTACCGAAAAGTTACATTGTGCGTATTATCAAGGTGTCGTACTTTTGGAGGTTGTGAAGGAAGTCGTCCCAACTTCGTAAACGGATGAATTTCGTTTCAACGATGGCGGTATTGATGCGAAGGGGCAAT